>JAODKC010000250.1:0-16069 GCA_026777985.1 Mormyrops attenuatus
AAATCTGGCAAAGCCACACGCAGGCGCACATGTACACTATGCATGAACCGGATCCGGAAGCAACGGATCCTGTAGGGCTGTACAGATCGCCGTAAAGTGTAATGCTGCGCATGCGAGGTACAACCAGATCTCCCGGAACTGTCGTCACACGATGTTAAACGAGAAGGATTTTAATGAAAACAATGTACCGTGTAAATAAAGCTTTGAAATTACAGGAATATTGTACTTAACGCAATAATTCTCAAAGGAAAAAAAACGTAGCTTCGCACTGTAATGTTCAACTTAAGATTTTTTCATTTTAAATTTGTTTCCATGATTATATAACAAGCTCGCTGCACTCTTTGTTGAAGCCCGCTCGATGACTGCGTGCATCCACACTAGCTTAATTATTTTAATGTGTAATTAGAATTTTTTATATGCAGCGTGCTTACAGAATTACGTGTTCAGGTCGATAACTCTGGCGTGTTTCTATCACATTCTAGCAAAATGCACCTATGCATTGCCTGTCCAGTTATGTGAACGAAAGGGAGAACTAAAAGCGTTCGAATATTCATAATATAACGTTCTTTACGCTTTAGCCATCAATTATTGATTCGTTTTCGTTCTATCGTCACTGAAGATATGCCGGAAATTAAACTGAAACACGTTGTATCCTGCAGCAGCGAGGATGGTGTAAGTGTACAACTAATAACGTTAATTATATCTCTATACTTGAATTGAATTTTCATCATAGCGAAGTTTAGATGTTGTTTATCTTTCAAGTTGCAAGGTTCGTTTTATATAAAGTAACTGCCTCTCAAACGTTTAAATACGTGATCTAGTTATAATAAGTTGGTAAACTAATTTTACCTATCTCGGTTTATGGATCTTTACCACAGACTCACAAGGCGGAAAACCTGCTAAATTCTGACACGTACAGGAAGTGGAAGGCAGCACGACCTGGGGAGAAACAAACCTCCGTGATTTTGCAGGTCATTTAATTTATTTGTCTTCGCCGAAGTTATTGCATATTTTTTGCATATGTCTTACGTTTACATCCAGGCAGTGTTCAGATACAGTTCACTGTATGAATACAGCCTGAACCAGTTTATTCGGTACCCTGGGGGTGTAGGACTTCAGTTAATAAAACTAATCCTATTGAGTAAGACAGGTCAGTGGTTAATTCAGAGAAGTCCCAGTATGTTTATGACTAATGAACTGACTGTCCTTTATTGATTTGATTAGAAAATTGAGCATTAAAATAAAGAAGCTGGTATTTGAAGAACTTGTTTCTGAAAAGCTGCAGAATTTATTGTCTTGTTATATGGTAAACATTTTTGCAATGAAGATACTTATACATCCTGTGATGAGAACTTATGATATTCTCTTGTGATGGATGGTCTGTTCTGTTTCAGTTTGAGAAAGAGGAGCAGATACATAGCATAGACATTGGGAATGAGGGCTCTGCATTTATTGAGGTCTTGGTGGGGCACTCAACCTCTGTCAAGGACCAGGACTACGAGGTATATGTTCCTTATTTCCTATTTGTCAATGCGTTCACTGTATGAGACCCAAGTGCATTTTTTGCTTGGGTAAGTTAGCAATTTGACACATGGCATGGTTCTTTAATCATGAGACCAGATGAACTATAATGAGGTTTTGGCACCTGTCCTCTATGTTTTTTGTGGTTTGTTCTTGTTGCACTTGTGAAACCCTCTTCATACCTTTTTGTAGGTTTTGCTGGTTACGTCCTCCTTCATGTCCCCTTCAGAGAGTCGCAATGGCACCAACAGCAACAGAGTGCGCCTCTTTGGCCCCAGTCAGCTGGTAAAGGCCACAGCCCAGGAGAAATGGGACCGGGTCAAGATCATATGTACGCAGCCCTACAGCAAGGTAAAAACTTGTGTGCTTACTTGTAAGTGACATGTCATTTGTGAAATCAGAAATTCATACTGGGTCCTCAAAAATATATAATTACCCTTGAAAAGCCTTACTTTATGCTGCATTCCTCTCCCACTAATTATGGAATTAGGGCTATTACGTTGGCTCATAGTCTGTGTATAAATATGACATGGAATGAACTATATTAGAAGGTATCCTAGGATCAGCCATTAAAAGGTGTCAAACACTATGCACAGTTAAGTCATCATTCATCTAAAGTGCATTTCTTTAGCCTGGTTAAAGGGAGTTTAATAGCTGAAATATTTGAAAATGACTGCACTGCTCACCAAAATTAAACACCACTAAATACATTTGTTAAATTCTTTATACATGCTTGTGTATATTTTATGTACAGTAATTTCATTGTAATTTCGTTACAGCTTTCTATTGTAATTATTTGTTATGATTGGCTGTTTACAGTGCTGTGTATCTTCAACTAGCACATGCATTAGAATAATAATTTGCTCTTAAGCCTTCTCTCAGTGCTAGCTTAAATGTGTTTTTGAATGCCTGCTGTACAGTGGCTTTCATTAACCTGTGGTTGCCAAATACCACCAACCAGCTGTGGATTAATGCGGTCTTTGCTTGACAGAACATTGCCTATGGAGTTGCCTTTGTGAAGTTCCATTCACCCCCAGACAAAAGTGACCCACCAACAGCGACGCCTCCAGTATGACAATTCCTGTTCACATTTTGCCATTTGTTAAACTATATGCATTCTGTAGTTTCATAAGAGTCTCTTGTTAAATAATTGATCAAAAGTGTGGGAAAATGTTCTGGTAGGTTTTTGCAGTGGGTCAGCCAGGTTGTAAACAGTTCTAGTGTTTTGGGTCCATAATCTTATAAGCATATACATTCTTATTTACATAAAATTAGGAGGGTTGCATTACTGAGATACTGAATGAGCCAAATGCAGTGTTCATCTTAAGGCAGCTCAGTTGTCCTAATGTAATCTTGGCTTTGTCATGTTTGTGTTTGATTTCCATTGATAGAAGTTGACAAAGTTGGGCCAGTTCCGGGTGAAGGAGGAGGCTCCCTCCACTAGCCCCAGTCTGCAGCCAGGCAGCCTTTTCCTCAATCGGGACAGTGCCCCCAAGCTCAGTGCCAGTCCCAAGGGTAGGGAAGCTTCTCTCACTTAATTCAAATTAAATTTAGAAGGAGAAAAAAAATCAAACATTAACAATTTGAAACTTTGCCAGTCGTTATGATGCCCGGCCTGTACAGACCACAGTGAGCATTGTACTACTGACTGTCTCGCCTTTCTTCAGTTTCACCTCAGAAGGAGAAACTCAGCTATGCAGCTGCAGCGCTGCAGTCTGGTTCTGGGGGCAGTCAGCCCCAGCCCACTGGCTCAAACTTTTCTTCTGTACAGGTAGGGCAACTGCAGCCTGTATCTCCTCCTCTCTATCTTTTACTTCACTGGAGCCTCTCCCCACTGTAAATGCATACTCTATTCTGGCCAAAGTTTAAATAAAAACTAGGCTTGACAACTAAAACTGCAGTGAAAATGTCTTCAATTTTCGTTTTTGTCAATAAATTTCATACATAGCTCTAGCTGGATGACCTTTCATTTTTTATTTTTTTTTGCTATGCCAGGTTTACTCGTGCAAATGACAGGTACGTGATGTCATGTGCACTGTCAACAAATCGTCAGTTTATCTGTCTATCGTGGCAGCTGCAGCAGCCGAAGTCTGGAGAAAGCATCGGAGTCCCATTTGGGATTACAGTGGAAACCGCTTATAGTAATCACGTCTGGGTGAAATTAATCAGTATAAGATGATAATCATTATAAACAGGTTTTTTCTTTATGTTTGTCAGATTACCATCTAATTGACATTTGTATATTTATTACATGACTATAAGGTAATAAAACGGACAGTGTCACTATTTACTGACTTTTATTGACACTTTCAAAGCCCAACCTTTGATCCATAGAAGTGGTTGATCACTATAACCATTTTCACTATAATCGTTCCCACTGTACTCTGAATATGACTGTGTCTTAGATAAGAGCAGGTGTCTTGTAGTAGGAGGTGTTAACGTGTGTGGAACATTTTTTCATACTTTGCAGAAGCATTGAATGGTTGCCAATCTGGTACTTAAGTTTTAGGACAGATCGCCCCAAAATTAAAGCAATGCCACTTAGTGACAACAAAAGGAAGAGTGAAAGCAGATGACATTTGACCATATGAATGTAAAAAGTCAAAAAGTGTTACGTGGATCTTATTACTGCTTCACAAAAACATTATATGGATGAAGCTATACAGCTGATTTCATCTTCGGGCAGATGTATCACAAAATGAAGCAGCAGCGCTGTGTGGCAGCAAAGGAAGGAAATGGCAGCTGTAGCAGATATTTGGTCTTGTGAACACAGTCAAACTCAAAAAGTATTTTACGGATCTTTGTCAACACAGGTGTTACTTTGGACCAACAATGTGTGTAATGAAAGTGTACCAGAGTGTTGCAACGTGTGCAACAAATGTATATGACAATTGAGTGATGAAGAACCAGACAGCAACCCGCTGATCATATTTGTTACTAGTGTGAAAGGAATTCAGTCATCAGTGTTCGACATTAACTTAAGGGAAATGATGAGTTTCTTCATTTAGTGTGGCAGTAAAAGATTCAGTTCAGTAGGGTGCCTTGTTGCTGGTCATGAAGGTCAGAGAGGTCAAAGGTGGGGGACAGGGCAAGCAGCATTTTGGCACAACTAATATAGTTAAATCCAAGGTTATTACTGATGTTTGCTAACGCAAACCTTGTACATGACCAGCATTCTATTGTTGCTGCAATCTGTATTGTCTCCTTGATTTTAAGTGAATTGTCCTTCATTGAACATAGCTATTTACAATATATTCAAAGTAATTTATTTATGTTTATTTCTGTAATGATAATACTGAATTGTTAATTGTTGTCTTTCTAATTTTTTTTCTGAATTTTATATTACCCATTTCATTTCCCATTTTGCTTGAAATGAAGCAGGAAATTGTTTTGAAATTTTGGCACTGGACTTCACATACTTAATGAAAGCATTTTGGGTTCTGCAGACAGGGTGTCCTATAGCCATCTTTCTTGACCATCTTCTCTGTCACCTCCTAGACTTCAGCTAAAAGGAAGTTTGAGTTCAGTAAGGAACACCATTCAGGTTCCAGTCAGCCCCTTGCCAAGAAAGCCAGCACCGTGGCCACAACTGAGCCTGGTGGGGTACCCAAACAGCGACCGAAACCCACATCCACAGGCAACTCAGGCTTGAACAAGAGTGAGTTTTCACCAATGTGCTTTGTCTCACAGCAACAGTCACTGGGATGCATTTTATGCAGGATATTTTGCTGTAACCCACAAAAACATCTGACACCCCATTATACAGGACTTCTTAATATATTGTACCCATAGAAACAGCTTAAAGTTTAAGATTTTAGGTTTGGGCATATTTTTAGTGTCATGCCATTCTCTACTATCCTGCCATTAAAAAACAATTGTGTTTCCCATTGCAATTATGGATTTGGGGTGTAGATTTATGAGATGGTGATATATTTCTTTTTTAAGCCACACAAGGCTAATCATTAGTGATTTCACATTGTAATATCCAAATTCGATAAATATATAAGAAAAGGCACATGTTGAGGAGTATTTAATTCATTCAAGTTTATATATCTGACCTAACTATGCAGGCATACAGTATTACCTGCTATACACTGCAGATACAAAGGGGTAATGTCTGCGTATAGCAATATTTAATGTCATAGTTCCATCCCACTATGAGTATGTTAAAGAAGAATGAAACCAATTACAATGATTTTTCAGAATGCATTATTTGTTCCTGATTTTTTTATGCTATAGCACAGACTCAGGACCTTAGCCAAAGAGATAATGGCGGGAAGTACAAATTAGTTGTATAAAGGTTAAAAATGCATGGTAATTTCTTTTCATAACTGCACAAATGCACAAAAAATAAGTATGCATTTCTGCTGTTACAACAAGAAGCCGCCATGCTTATTGCTTTATATGGCACATGCATACTTGTGTACCAGTTATGTCCTTGTTGATAATGGAAGACCATGTTTTTGTGTATAGTGAGCCGTCCTCTTCCCGAGACTCCCTCCTTTGAATTGGTCAGTGGTTTATTGACTGGTTCCTTTCCTTCATGCTCATCTACTTTCTTATTGCCACCTGCACTCTCTACTCCAGGTCCTTCAGAACCGAAGAACCTAGAATTTGGTGAGAAAAGGGAGAGCCCAGCTAGACCGCAGTCAAGAACCAAAGTGCAGAATAAGCCCAGTGAGGTTGTGTCTGTCAAAAAGATCCTGGAAGGTGTGGTGGTGGTGCTGAGTGGCTTTCAGAACCCCTTTCGCGGTGAGCTGCGTGACAAGGCATTAAGCATGGGAGCCCGATACCGGCCAGACTGGACCCCAGACGCCACCCATCTCATGTAAGTCTTTGCTTTTTGAGTGTGTTCCATCCTGGTCCTCTAACTTTACTTCAAGAAGCTAGAGGTGGGAATCAGACCAGATAAAGGAGAAAATGCGAATTCTACAGAAAATGTCAGAATTTGGCTATTGCAGAAGTATTTTTCATTTTATTTTTGAGAACCATTAAAAACTGAAGTGATGATCACTATGAAGCACTGATGTGATCACTCAAACCTTTTTCTTCCCCTTAAAGCTGTGCTTTTGCCAACACTCCTAAGTACAGCCAGGTGAAAGCAGCAGGGGGCACTATAGTACGGAAGGAGTGGGTGCTTGACTGCTACAAAAGGAAGCAAAAGATATCTTACAAACGGTAAAAAAATACTTTTTTGTCTTTTGAACCACCAATTTATAAGTTTGATTTGGTTCTAGTCTCTTTTTGAAACCATGCAGATCTGAATAAATGCATAGCTTCTAAACAATTTGCCCAATTTTATGGTTGTAAAATGAATTTTACTTCATAGCGTGTCTCAAATGTCAGGGGAACAACTGAAAAGTCCATTTCAAATATAGTCCTTGAAATGCACTGATATTCCAGCAGACGCTGACAGTTTAGTTTTCAAAAAGTTCTATGATCATCCCATCTAATCTCAGATAGGGAGCTGATACTACTCATATTGGTTTGATAGGAGGAAGATATTCATCAAAAGCAGTAAGCTATTTGTACAAATGTTGCCTTGGAAAAAATGAAAACAGCATAAATAGTATTAACTGTTCCTTTTCATGTTTTCCATTGCATTGCCAGTAAGGAAATGTAAAATAGCTGTTCATCAAAGTAACCATAGATGCTAAGAAAGATTTAGTGAAATATACTGATATTGTTATGCTTATTCTACCCTGTAATGTTGTTTCCTACTAGTCACACAACAAGGGTGGTGTCTGTCAAGTTAAATGACAAATGTCAAAATTGTCACCTTGCACATTTTGACTTATTTCTCTTGAGATTTAACATCAATTAGATTTTATCTGTCTAGCTATGGTTTCAATACATTTTACACTGTCCTCAACAGACTTCTTATCTTATTCATCTGATTTATGCATTAGGTACCTAATGGATGGAGCTGAGTCTAGCTCAGAGGAGAGCAGTGGGGAGAAAGATGAAAGTGAAGAGGAACAAGTGGTGATTATTGTGCTTGACTTTATATGCTAACCTTAAGCAATGGTGATGCAATCAAAAACAGCCTATAAACGGACTGTAACATGCTCACACGGCATAGTGCGTTTTGGACAAACTTTTGAAGCACTTTCATACTAAGGGTATTTAACACAGCCTTAAGGATGTGACACCTATTCCTGTGTTGTATAGTAACGAAGTAATAATACTTCACTACTGTACTCAAGTATGTTTTGGGAGTATCTATACTTTACTTGAGTTTTTTTTATTTTGTCAACTTTCACTTTTACTTCACTACATTTCCTAATTTAATTGCATACTTTTACTCCAATACATTTTCCGCACGGAGTGTCGTTACTGGTTACAAAAATCAAATTAGATTTGGTGTTTTCTCTGCCGCTCTTAGTTTAGGTGAGTGCAACAAAAGCTTGAGGAAGCTGACTTGTCATTGTTCTATGAATCACGTAATGCGACGTGCACACACATCACTCCACACTCAACCTGTCAGCTATCTGTTGATGTGAGCACTGAGCAGACATCCCGTAAGCAGTCATGGAGGTAGAAGTAGTGGAAGCAGCGTCGGCTACAAATGACGGAGAGGAAGATGAGCAGCACTCCTGGCCATACTTACACACAATGTTTTCTTACGTGGTGGGAAAGATTCGTCCTATCGGATGAAATGCCTTTTTTGCCTGCCTAAAGACATCGAAACTTTGGCTTTTAAAAACTCCCCGTCCAATCTAAAGAAGCACATTGAGGTAAGCTAAATTAATAGTAAACACCAGTGAATTAACTTAAGTTATCACGATTAGCCTGGATAAAAGCTTGGGGTGAGCTTTGTGTCTGACGTTAGGTGAACGTTTTCTTCTCTTGGTGATGGTTAGGACATTTGTACTTGGCTGGTTAGGACATTTGAATCACTAATTTTAACTTGGACTTTGTAAAACTTAGGTTAACAATGAACATTGAAATAGTTATTTAAGCTGTAAAACATGGTTTTGTGACTGAGATTATGAACCCCATGCTGGTAATATGATAAACAGTAACTTATGTTTTCAGAAATGGCTTTAAAATACGTTAACATTAACCTGTACTTCTTTTTTAACAGTAGCCTACTACTGTTTAGGTTTTTAAAGCCCTGTTTTTGAAATGTGTGATGTAGGCAAAATTTTTCTTTACCATGCTTTAAAATGCTGAGTAAACGTTTTAATATTAAAAGCTTAGACAGCGTTGTTATTAACATTTACTTGCACGTGTACTTTCATTACTCAAGTACAGTTAGTCATAGATTACTTGTAATACTTAAGTACAGTAAATACTAGATACTTTAAGACTTTTACTTGAGTGGAATTCTAGTTGGTGACTTGAACTTTTATCAAAGTAAATTTTTGGGAGGGTATCTTGTACTTAAGTGTGCCTTTTGGGTACTTTATACAAGACTGACCTATTCTAACTTTATGTCATTATTTTTCCTGCACAGAAAGGCAGCATGCAAAAAGAGAGAAAAAAGGCCACCCCTAGGAAATCAGACCAAGAAGGAAAGGCGGAGAATGAGTATGCAGGCTCCACTGATGCAGATGAACCAGGTCATATAGCACACTGCCTCCGTGTGGAGAACACAGCACATCCATGTGTCTGGTTTGCTTGCTTGGTTGACCAAGCCATGCTCCAGTTTTATTGGGAAAAGGGGAACATATGGGGCTATTACTGTAACAAAATTATTTGCAAATGTGCGTGGAGAGTTGTGTGACTATATCTCAATCTATGTGTGCGTAATCAGATTTATAAATGTGTAAAAGAATTTGTAAATGCATACTGAGATTTACAAATATGTACAGGAATCTGTACATATGTATTCAGAATCTGTGTGCGTAATCAGATTCGTATTTGTAATGAGATTTGCAAGTGTACTGAGATTTGTACATGTGTGGACAAATTTGTAAATGCATACAAAGGTATTAATGGCTAAAAAGTAAGTATTTTACTGCAAGAGCTGTATATACTGACAAGTCTTCAGTTACAACTTAGGAGGACCTCTCACTTGACTGTCTTTTTGCACGTGATTTTTGCTACATGTCTGCCGTGGCAGATCTGCAAATGCGTGTGGAGATTTGTTGGTGTGTGGAGGTTTTGAGGGCTTAGGGCTTAGTGGTCTCCCACTCGCTGCTTTTCAGGGCTTACATATGGAACACTGTGAGGGTATGAATCGTGAGATAGAATACCTCTCCACACTGATTTTTTCCCCCTTTGTATGTCTCCACACGGTGTTTTCTACCCTTAGGAACAGGTTGTAAATGTGAGAAATGAAAGGGGTTGGCAAATAGGGAGTACTTTTAGGGGTGGGTGATATGGCCAAAATGTCATATTACAGTATTTTTGGTTGGAATCAAGATACATGTATAAATCACAATACTTTTTTTTTTGTTTACAAGCCAACCAAATTGACATGTAGCACTGTTTTTTTTTTTTTGTTACCTTAACCACTTAACCAGCAATTCTATCCTTACAAGAAATACTGCATGCAGCTAAATAATAAGTTATTAAGGTCTGTAAAATACTGCACATAGAAACTGATTGATTACTCAGTTTACAACAAATACACACAATACATAAAATTGGCTGTGTTGACACCTGTTGTACAGATGGTATTTTTGAAAAGTTTCAAATTAGAGTAGACTGCAAATCCAAACCAATTCCACACAAAGTAGAACATTCTTTGTAGCCAATTCTTCCTCATATGCCACTCCACATACTGTTTATTCGACCATTATTAACCAAGCTAGCTAACTGCTTAGAAAAGATCAATTACGCTTTTAGTTTAAGATCAATAAGTTGAGTTTATGCTCAATAAGTTGAAATTCACTGAGACAGATAATTGACAAAGACGTGAGATATTCAGTCAGCGCTGAGATATTATGCAGGCTGAAATTGTTTTGTTTCACGTCAAATTGATTTGTTTCATTGTAGTACTGTTGCAGCTCCTTAACACGCAGCTGTCGAATGGTAGGCATTTGCCAGTTTGATCTGTAGTTATAAGTAGTGCACTTATAACTGGGCATTCATTGGAAGCTTGCCTTAGCTACGCTTATGCCTAGTTGATTCCTCAAGAGCACTTTGTTTGTGGTGTGATATTTACTTCACTTGTACATTGCTTTGGACAAAATTGTCTGCTAAATTTAATTAATGTAAATGTAGTGATGTATTGATATTCTTACGGCTACTCTGAAATACTTATCATGGATACAGTTGCAATTGTTCATGATTAATGGTCATATCACCCACCACTAGGGAGTAATTTACAGGGCCACATTTATCACACAATGCCAGAAGTTTTATCACTGAAATGTACTGCAGTATACAGAAATGATTACTGATCACATCTCATAATGGCAACAATATTACTGTGGTAAAACTGAGACTTTAAAAAGAATATTTCCCATAATACATTTTTGGATTGCTGTGCCTGGTCTGTCAGTGTCCTCAAATATCATGCTCTGACTGTTTGGTAGTAGATGTACGCCTGTTAGATGAACCCACAGAGCACAACATTGCTGCATTTATTAGCTGATCTGGTTATATAAATAACAAAAAAACTGCATTCCTTACATTCTGATACATAGGCAGTCAGTGGCTTCCATTTAGCAGCGACAACTGAGCAGGTTTTTTGTAGTGTATTGAAAAGCAGTATAAACATTGAATATTTGAAAGGTTCAGCTTTTGGGTAAACTTCTGAGCTTCTGTTTGACAGAATATACATAATACCCTATACTAATTTGGGTTTCATTAAGCAGAATTTACTCCTGGACTTCTTAAAATGAGAATTAGTTTGACACATTCTATATTTAACGTTTTATATAATCTGCAAAGCCCAGTAGAGTTCATGTTTTGTGTTTGCTTTAACACTGCCCCCACCGTTTCCCCAAATTCCTTATCCACAGGAAATGAAGATTCTGGAATGGACACCGAAGATGAACTGAAGAGGTAAACTATCATTAACTCTATACTGCCAATTTGCACGATTCTGTATCTGGGACCTTACTAAAATGGGTTTGTTTTACAGAGCCAAAGGTGAGAGCCTGCAGAGGAGGGATGAGAGGGAGGCCAGGGAAGCAGCAGGAGGCAGGAATGCAGACATTTATGGAGGCTCGACCGATGAGAACACCGATGCTGAGGCAGAGGAGGACAAGCCCATCCCAGAGCTGCCAGGTGGGCCACCACTGCATTTTTTATTCAGTTTCCATTTCCCTCTGTAGTATCTCTGACCATATTTTGTCCCCCTCTGCAGATTTCCTGACTGGAAAACGTTTTTTCCTCTTTGGCAAATTCTCCCAGAATGAGAGGCGCCTTTTGTTGAGATGCATCATTGCCTTTAATGGGTGAGAATGCAGATTTAGGGAGGATTGTGGGGAAAGTGGGGAGTCGTTTTGGGGGAATTGGGAGGACACGTTTGTAACGGAAGAATGTCTTGTCAACAGGACACACCAAGATTTCTGTATTAATCAAAATAATGCCGTTTTCTTATCCCTGCCAGTGTGGTTGAAGAGTACATGAGTGATAAGGTGCAGTTTGTCATCACTGCTGAGGGGTGGCACAACTCCTTTGAGGAGGTAAGCGCAGTGTTCCTAGTGTAGGGCAACAGCTAGCATCTCACCCCCTTCTGATCCTCCTTGTCTGCTCATACCACCTTTTGACCTGTCATGCAAAATATATTTGTTTTGCAGTAGTTCTGGTGCTTTTAAATACAACTTTCAACAATTTAATCAGATGTTGCAGAAAGCTTTCGTTCTTCCTTTAACATGCAGTGCCAATGTGTTTCTCATTTAACATTTGCATTAAATTAAATTTAGCCTCTGGCACTTCTTGAAATGTGGCACAGAACTTCAGTTTTTGAGGAAAAAAACATGAAATACCTCTGGCAGTTGTGCCTATTTGTATGCAAAATGTGTAAATTTACATAATGTATAAAGAGTTTTACAAACAAAACAAACTCATGTCAATTTGAGGTGTGATTGCAGGCAAACTAAAATATTTTTTAAAATGTGAAGTGTTGTATGCATGAAAGGCCTGGCAGTGTGTTGACTGTTTTTGCTTGTAACCAGCCTAGCTTTCTTGTCTTTCACTTTCCAGGCCCTGATAGAGAACTGCAGTCTGTGCTTTGTAAAGCCTACCTGGATTTTTGCCATCCATGATCGTCAGAAGATGCTGCCTTACCAGCCCTATACAGTCGTACCTTAACTAAAAGACTTGTTGCAAATGCACACTATTTTGTTGTTCATGAGAACGCGTAGCATACAAACCTTTATGGTACTTTACAGAATGCCCTGCCATTTGAGATGCGCAATATCATGTACTGCAGCACAGTGTTGCCTGTGGTGGACACATTGCCAACTTTTATCAGGTTCAAGAGCTGTGCATCTCAACCTCTCCCACATACATAGCACAGAACTCTCTGAAAACTTTATGTATTTCTTTAAACCTGATATGCTTTATGTTGTTTCAAGTTAGGTGAGAATTTCCTCCTAAGCAGAGCTGACCAATAATCAAAAAAGGCTTCATCTGTAACTAGGGAATTGGGTTGGTTTACAGGTACCTCAGTGTTGTTTTGTGAAGGGATCCCTTTCAGAGAAAGAAAGCAAAATTGGTAGCCTCAGGTTTCCTTTTTCATTTTCAGACTCCTCTAACTGCAGTACATATATATGGGGTATATTGTGGCCGAAGGCAGTGTTACTTGCAAATATTTTTGGAAGTCTGGATAGTCCCATTCTCGTGTTATTTTTTTTTTCTTGAAAGTTTTTAGATATTCCTGAATTGTTTTATTTGCATTTGAGTCATACATTTCCTATCTTCTAGCTTGATTAAAACTACACTTTTGAGAGAAATCTGAATCACTTTTGTATGTTTTGGGCTACCCACAGCCAATACGGGTACTGTCCCTAAAACAAAACTTTTTTTTTTGTGATGAGCAGCAATTTTCATATTAACTGCTAGAGCTCCAGGTTTTAAATGGGTCTTATATGTAAACGGGCCTGATTTCTGTTTTGCCAGTAGGCCAGATGAGAGCCATAAATGGAGAAATCCAGCACGTGACACCAGTCGCAACAGTGCTTTATTCTTTTTCTGCCAAAAAAGACTGGATGTAATGTGTCAGCCTCCAGAAGCTTGTGCACCTGAAGGTCTTTCATGCCTCAGGTAACAGATTGTTTCACCACTTCTAGACCTGATGTGTAATATATGTGCCTTCTAGGTCTTCATAGTCAAAGACTTTGTTTTCTGCAGAACACAAGGCTCTCACACTGTATATGATTACCTTGTACTATGCCTCATATTTGGTCTTTTTAGGATTTTCTCGACAGTTGAATCACTGCATCATGATCATCCAGTTTTCATAGAATGTAGAGTATGCTATTGCATTTAATTTGAATTTCATATAGATATTTTTTACTTTCTCTAGGCTTTGGTTGTGGGTGTGTGTTTTTATTTCATCTAGTAAAATTACTGGCAGTTTTGATACATTTGATATATGAAAATGTGCTGTTGTTTTTATAAAATGCAGGATATTAATATTAATGATGAAAGAATAACAGACTCCTGGACTATACTATAAACCACCATAAATACGTTTTTGTTAACTACATTAAAGTGGACCTACAGTATGTATGATTTTAAATAATTTTCAGGTTCAAAGTAATCATGCTGAAGTGGTAAAACCTGACACTTTTGTTACTATACTTCAAAATGGATATAACTGTTTAGCATCAAGACTAACAAGTCAGAACTAAATCTCTGAGGGTTGCATAACAGCAGTTGAGTAGAGCATCCAAGGTCATTTGGCTGCTTTATTGTTAACACTGATTCAGGAATACAAAGCCACAAATAAAAACTGCAGAATAATTTAAATGAGAACAAAAAGATCTACACAAAGGGTAGGGGGTCAGACTACACTTCTTGTTAGTGTAGTAAAGAAAGCAAGCAATATGTGAAATTGCACCTTTATGACATCCGTCTGATGGCACCACAGTGTAATCACTGTTTGACCCATTCTGAGCTTTATAATTACAGATCGGAGTTGCTGGTTTAAGTGGCTGTAATTTCACATGAAAGATAATTTACTGTGGCAAAAAATACATGTGAAATGCTTGGATACCAGAATGACCTCTCCTCAGCTTACTACTAAGATGGTACTGTTCATTTAGAAAACAAACTTCAACTGACCTCCTGGTCCTCCTTTTGTACCAAGACCAGAAAATTCCACAAGCTGATAAATATAAAGACGTTGAGCTTTTGCTCCCTGGCTGTGGTCTGCTTTTCATTTGGAGGTCCCTGATTTAAGAACTCCTGCTCTCAGGACCCAGGTCAGGTACCATAATATGTATAAGCATTTAAAAAGTACTATTAATATATTAAACTGGTCATTAATTGCATTCATTCTCTGTAGCATTACAGAAACTAGGATGCTGTGTGTAGCATGGTAGCCTCACACCTCCAAAGGTGCGCCAGTTATCTGTCGCCGACACTTGAGTTTACATGTTTTGTGTGGGTTTCTCCCAGGTATTTCCTCCTACAGTCTAAAAAACTATGCAGATGGGCAAATGCCACTTGCTAACCCCCCCCCCCCCCCAAACAGTGAGTGTGTCCCCTGTCATCTGCTTCCTGTCATAGGCATTACGTTCCTGTACTGGATAAAGGGTTATTTAAAATATACACTATATGCACAAAAGCATTAGGACGCTTGGCCATTACGCCCCCACAGGAACTTTTTGGACATCCCATTCTGTATCAATAGGCATCAATATAGAGGTCCTCCCCCCCCTTTGCAGCTATAACAGCTGCCACTCTTCTGCGAAGGCTTTCCACACAATTTTGGAGTGTGTCTGTGGGAATTTTCATTCCTAGACCAGCATTTGTGAGGTCAGGCACAAATTGGACAAAAAGGCCTGGCTAAAACACCAAAAACACCCATCCATGTCTTGATGGACCTTGCTTTATGTGCTGGGGCACAGTGATGCAGGAACAGAAAAGGGCTTTCCCCAAACTGTTCCGACATAGTTGGAAGCATAGAATTGTCCAAAATGTCCAAAGCGTTGAGTTCCCTTCACTGGAACTAAAGGGCCTAGCCCAACCCATGAAAGACAACACCATACTATTGTCCCTCCTCCACCAAACTTCACAGTCATAGTGCAGTCAGGCAGGTAATGTTCTTCCAGCATCCGCCAAACCCAGACTTGTCCATCTGATTGCCTGGGCTCTGTGCAGGCCAGTCAAGTTCCTCCACACCAGACTCGCTCATCCATGTCCTTATGGACCTTGCTTTGTGCACCAAACCAAACTGTTCCCGCAAAGTTGGGAGCATGAAATTGTCCAAAATGGCTTTGAATGCTGCAGCATTAAGAGTTCCTTTCACTGGAACTATGGGGCCAAGCCCAACCCCTGAAAAACAACCTCATACCATAATCCCCCTTCCACTACATAAGAACATAAGAAATTTACAAACAAGAGGAGGCCTTTCGGCCCATCAAGCTCGTTTGGGGAGAACTTAACTAATAGCTCAGAGTTGTTAAAATCTTATCTA
>JAODKC010000251.1:0-16061 GCA_026777985.1 Mormyrops attenuatus
GGAGCCCCCCCAACGTGCCGGAATAGCTCAGTTGGGAGAGCGTTAGACTGAAGATCTAAAGGTCCCTGGTTCAATCCTGGGTTCCGGCAGCATGTAAGATACATTGTCTTAATTGTCTTTGTATGCAAAAATTGATGAATCTTTACAACAAACTATATCAGGTGATCATGCATTCCGCCAACATGCAGAGAATTAATATACACAAGAAACATAAAATGAATTTTATGGTATCCAGATGGGGAGTATAATTTCAAGTCTTCTCAAGTTACACGGTTGAAGTCTTATGTATTTGCCCTCAATTCCTAGCTTAGTCCAAGTCTTTCCATCAGTTTTGCTGAGTCGAGTCACAAGTCATCAAATTTGAGACTTAAGTCTGAGTCAAGTCATGAGTCAATGACTCAAGTCCCCATGTCTGCCAATTCCCTTAACGACCTAATGTTTGGAACGGAACACGGTCGTTAAGTGAGGAGTATTTGCAATAGGACATCTGTTCACATAATGGATGCAGTTGTTGTTCTGCTGTTAAATCTGAACTGTAATGCAATGCTCCAATTAAACATTTTCTGAGTTGTTTTGGTTTTTTTGTATAGGAAATTGAATGGATAGGTTTTCCTTAACAATATTTAGATTTGCATTTTTATTTATTTATTGGGCTTGCACTTTCTTCCTAAGCGGTGAACAGGTGAGGCAGATAATCCATAACTACCATACTGCTGACAAGGATTACACAAAGGCTGCAAGTCTAAGCTTATAGTGGTCGACCAGAAATTAGCGCGTGATAGATGACGTTATGTGAAAACTGCTTCAACAAGTTCCTGTGGTCTAGGCAAGAAATTAAAGAATGTTTAGTCATTTTGACCCCCTGTGAAATACTTTTCTTCAAACTATTTTGCCCCTGAGTTATGATTTCTCTATAATTCCAGCTAATAATTTCTGGAATTATAGTTGACATGTTAGAACTGACACTAGATGGCAGCAGAGGGTTGTGTTCTCCCTCCAGGTGTAAGCAAATTAAACATTTAAATTTACTACCTCATTTATTGTACATGCGTGAATAGTTAAGTTCAATGAAACGGAGACATCTGATTGGAATAAAGTCTTTTACATTCGAAAACATATTCTTTATTTCTATTAACACAATACAGATAAACAACAGCAAAAAAGTGTGTGCTCTACGTAAATAGAATCGGACAAATTGTTCAGCTTTGTTCACCAGGTACTTGTTTGAATGACAGGCTACTGACGTAAAATATGCTTTTATTGACACAGCTAGAGACACATTGCAGGAAATACCTTTATATTTTAAAACCTTTATTTTACCTATGAGGATGATTTTCAATGAGTGTTTCTCAAAACTGACTCCTATTAAGATCCCGGAGGAATAATCTTTCTTTTGGTATGACACTCCCACTGAAGCAGGCTCTGGGTCATATTAATGATTTATTTATGTATTTATACACACACGCACACACACATGCTCACACACACAGATAATGTGCAGTAATAATTTAACAGTGCTACACTATACTGATTGTGTTAGATAATTTGATGTACCATAAAGATAAAATCTAATAAAGACCTTGCTGTATTTGGCCTGCATCCCTTCCAAAAGTTAGTGAAAGTTTTGCAAAGTATTGCAAGTTGTATGCGTTTGTATGGTTTGTATATAAATCGATCGTAGGTCCTTTCATGTCCCTGCATAACAGAACGCAACTGATTAAGAACAGTAGTTTCCAATGATCCCAGAGATGTTTATTTGCTATCTGTCATTGTACCGGTCCAAACCTTAAACCTCCCCGAACGTCTTTGCGTTGCCCTACAACCGTCCAAACTTCTTGGGTGTTCCAGATTGGTTCTTTTTGTCATTGATTAGTGCCAAAGTCCAGCCAATGGAATGGGCAGGACCAGCAGTGAGTCACATCAGGCCACCTCACTCCACTGAGAAACAATACCGCAACCCCGCCTTAAAAACAATTACTGTGCTGCCCCCCACTCACAGCAGCAGTGCACGTGGGGGTTGGCAGAATGCTGGTGGGGGTGGGGTGCCCCAAATCGGGAGGTCTCTAAAAAGCATAAATGACCCTCGATGCAGGAAAGGGCTGCAGCCACATTGCAGTATTTCTTAGTGCAAGAATCTGCAAAGGCTGCAGAGCATCACTTTGTGGGCAAACAGGACAAGAGTCGTGAAACAAATATAGATACAGACCTAAATTCTGACTGAGTACCACACATACTCATCTTATACTATTTACTTGGCAGCCGAGATGTATAAATTTTCTGTGCATATTTGTCATGCATGCATGTATATTGACACTCTCTGAGGGTGATGACATACATGCATGAAAATTAACACTCTCTGAGGGTGACATGCCCACCCCTCAATTTATATACCTGTGAGGCCAACACAAATGACCTATAAAATGTATTAAATTCCAGTTAAGATAATAGTATGTGTGTACTTATTAGTGCAAAGTGCAAAGCAATTTTTTCCCACACTGCAAGACGTCCTTTTGTTTAAATTTTGTCTCTGTTGTAGGAATCACCTCCAGGATTATGTTATTATAAGACAGGTTGAAAAATCCAGAAAAACGAACGCAATTTAACCTGGGTAAAGATTAAAACTCATAATGACATATTTCCTATTACATCAAGATATATTACCTGCTGAATATGAAACTGCACCCTCATTTACAAGACCAAACCTATAGTTGAGCATAAGTCTATACTGTATATAGACCCTGCAAATAAGACTCCTCGATTGCTCATACTGTAAAATTAATATCCAACATTTTAAAAATGTCAAGGTGTTCATGTTGGGACACAACCTATAAAAATTGCATTTGTTTTTGCATACAAGTAAGAATTCCAGTGAATAAAAAAGAAGTTGAGATGGGGGCGCTTTGCATTGCAATATCATAAGGCAAGGCAGTGAATCAAGAGGTGTCAGTAAAGGTTTTGGACATACATGCATTCCACTTGTTACTTGCCTATGTGACTTTGTCACTGACTCTGCGCCACTTTGTTCCTGTGTTTTCCCATTTACCTTCCTTTGTGTTAGTTGCAACAATCACCATTAGGATTCTAAGCAAATATTCAGTAAATAACACACAGAGGCAGTACCAAAAAACAAAAAGCCGTTTAGATAACGTATTTTCAAATGTAACTCAAAAACCAAGCAAATTGACAATTCTATCCTCATCGCTGATGAATAAATTTATCAGAGAGGTGTGTAACAATTACTGGATTGAAGACAGCAGAGGTTCATCCTGTGGCTTTTCTGGACTTGCTACCATTGTTGCCTCACACCACTAGGTTTGGGGTTTCAACTCCATCTTCCTTCTGCGTGCCTGGGGTTCACCGGTTCTCTCTGTCAGTATGTTTACATGCACACTAAGAAAATCAAATTATTGTGTTAGTCCGACTAAAGTACATGTATACATGACAGACTGACTGAAATTGTACTAAAAAGAATTTCTCTAAGTCTGTGTCGTGCTTGTTTTGTCTGCGTACCATGGATTTCTCCCACAGTTGGGAGACTAAACTAGCCACGCTGTGAGTACCCTGAGATGGACTAGCATCTGTTCCAGGGTGTACTTGTGCTTTGGATCATGTGCTACTTGGGATCAGCTCCACACCCCCCAAAACCGAGACCAGGTGATTGTAAGATGGATAGGAATTTTATCCAGAATTCTACATGGAATAGTCCAAATGAAACGTAGGCTAATTTTTGGCTGACATATTCAACAAATTATTCCCAGACTTTATGACTCCTGTCACAATCAACAGCCACCATTTATTAAATTTGATAACTGTCCTATAGAACCAGAACCAGAAATGGATACATGACAAGTACTTCACTCTCACAACTCGCCATTATATATAATCAATTAATTACTTACATACAGGTGTGGACATTAGTCACCAGGACGCTGAAAATTAAACGATAATTAAATGGCGGTATCAGATAATATTCTGGAATTGTTTCAAAGGGTGAAATTGGGTAAAGGAACATTGGGTCGCCCCATAAAAATAAATGAAACACTTTTATAGTTTTATACAGATGGAAAATGTAATTCAAATACATATCTGTGTGTGTATGTGTGTGTGTGTGTGTATGTATGTATGCATGTAGGCAGGTATGTATCAGCACAAAGTAAAAATCCTTTTTCATGCAATCTGTTCAGGCTTGTTCCTCTAACTACTTTCCCATTATCTTTGTTATGTGCGTCTGAATTCTTGGAAGGAGTCCTTTCTTTTTTTCTTGTCCGGTGGAACATCATTTTTAATGAGAAATAAAATAGATAGAATAAATAATTATCTGATGGTTTCAATTTTTAGAGTTAATTATGAAATGTTTTATCTCACAGTTTAAACTCTGCAAGTTCTATATACCCATTCATTCTGAAAGGTCTACATACCCATTACCATCCCAAAGAATTATATCATTTACTAGTTCTGAAGGTGTAATATATTACAACAAGTTCAGGTTACCTACAGTATACGTCAGTACAGGGAAGACTTGCATGATTTTTTTTGGAACAGCATATCAAGTTTGCGAGAACATAGTAATAAAACCTGATAACCATCAAAAAAAAATTGGGATTACATAGTTTTGAAAATCTGTTTTAAATTATAGTGATGTCTTCAAAAGTTGGAAACAATTGGATAACAAGATAGTTACACACATATAGATATTGATATACAATCTGTGTCATTCTCAAGGAAGTTTCCTTTTAATTAAATTCTTACACAACAACCACATACCTGCAGTACTGGTGTATTGGATTTCCCATGGGAAAAGGTGTTTTCCTAAATCAGGAGACCAGGACATTTTGAATTGTTATTGGCTTGAGCATGACATGATCTTTCCCATCCACCAATCGCTATGCATATGGTAATCACCATGCTCCTCCCTTTTTTGTCTTGACAAAGAGTTATGTACCAGTAGCGCCAACTCAAAGAGTTAGATGGTATCCTGGGAAACTATAAGCCGTCAATATTTGCCTTATTCAGCACATGTAGCAGTCTTATTGTTTTAAAAATTCAATGTGCTGGTAAGAACATCTTGTTGTATTATGATTATACAGTGATTTGTATATGGGGGGAGGGAGCCTCAGAAGTCTGAATAATGTCATTAAATGCCATTTTAATATCCCTCTGAGAACATCAGATTCTTCATCAGCAGACAGTGGAGTCCAGGGTATATGACTCACTGCACACTTTTTGCTTTTTTTAAAATGAAATGTCAAGAGAGACTATTGAATGCAAAATGCAGTTGTGGAAAAGATGAAGACCATCTTTCCTCTGTTTGTTTTCTCACCTTTTATCTAGTTTGTTTAGCTATCGGTTGTCCCCGTCCAGCGTTCGCAGCATTCCTGTGCTGCCGTAGTTTTGAGGGGAACACAGTCCTTCCTCAAAGCCTTTTAGCCAGATCACACAGGGGGATGGGACTTCTGTGTCGACAGGCGGCCTTTGAGGCAGACAGGAATGTCGGCACAAGTCTGTAGCCCCAGCTATTGCCATTGCTAGATGGTGTTGTTCCCACGTCCGCGATTATAAAGCCAACAGAGGGTGCACAAGAATAAGTCAGAAGTCAGATCATTTGCTGCCTGCCTGCTAGACGCGCTCATACTCTTAAGGAGCGCACTGGGCTAACTTGCACCTGTGGTGACAGTCAGATTGATCTGCAGTGACGTTGTTAGATGGAAGCAATACTTAGCAGCAGGTGCTAAACTAAAAAATACAGGGGAAACACCATCACTAATGACAGAGTGTAAACAAGGTGGCATTCTGCTGAATGACAAGTGGGTTTAGGGTGTGCATGCTATTCATGCTTTCCGATTAATGGTCATTCCAAACCACTAACTTGATTAAATGGTGAATCACTTCTACTGTTCAGACCCATTAAAAAAACATAAAATAATATATTGAGTGATTTCACCATTGGGTCCTTCAACAAGGGCTTTAATCTCAATCTCAAAGAACTGGCTGCTTTCATAATTGTATGTCACTGTGGATATAGGATTCGCTAAATATGTAAAGAAAAAGCAGCTTTCAATAAACGAATACATTTTTAAAATAAAAAAAATGAAAAATCCTACAATGTGCTAAAGAATTAGTGCCATATCAAAGTGAAGCATAAAATAATTAAAGGAAAACATGTGCGCACATGATAGCGGGAGTTTGACAGTCCTGGTCGAGTAGGTTCCGGAACAAAGGGCTGCTACACTGAATACCAAAGCCATCCAGCAATGGCACATGAATGGGTGACTCACCACAAATACTTCCAGAAACCAAACAGCCATGAAATATTTGCTTAACATTGAGGTGGGCGAA
Source organism: Mormyrops attenuatus (assembly GCA_026777985.1). Classification (NCBI taxonomy): domain Eukaryota; kingdom Metazoa; phylum Chordata; class Actinopteri; order Osteoglossiformes; family Mormyridae; genus Mormyrops; species Mormyrops attenuatus. The sequence continues at coordinate 6,337 of JAODKC010000251.1, forward strand.
CCTAAAAGGCAAGGAAGTGAGGCATGTTCCAGCAGTTTTATGTCTTCTTTTAAGGAATTTAATAAATATCAGGACAATGTAGTCGGAATTCATAACTATTCAGCTGAATGGTTACATTTGTGTCAGTGTCAGGATTGCATGTTCTCCCTATATCACTCAAAGTAACTCCTATAAATGAAATACTTGCCGTCCGATTGATGTTTATTTGGTGTTTCTAAATTGCTCATGGTGTGTGAGTATGTCTACAATGGACTGCCACTTCTTCAGGGTATATGCCGGTTCCTTAGGCCCTATGCTAGGGTGTCCTCCCTAACATGGACTATCTGGTCACCTTATCCTATGTCATCATTTTATAGAAGGTGGGATGTGGTGACCTTTGTTTCCTCAAGATCACAGCCCAATGTGGAGGTCGTTGCCATGGCAAAAGATTATGGGGCTCCCCTTGACACAGTTGTCCAAGCATTTCCAATAAAAAGAGCCCGGCATAATTGTAGTGCCACATGCTGTATATGAGCGCGGTGAGTGGTTTTATGGGAGTAGACTTTGATCTGCTCTTCTACTTGATGAACGGAGGCTTTGAAACTCACATGGCCTGCTAACAGAAGACGTTTACGAAAACAAGACCATTTTAACGGTGGAAGGTGAGACTTGGCTACATTCAGCCAAGCTTATCAAGTCAAGTAGGTTTATTGTAATTTCAGCCATATACACAGTACACAGTAAAACGAAACGGGACCATGATGCAACAAAAAGAACAAAATCAGAAACAACACACTTATGAATTAATCTGGGACCTCAGGGAAATGTGGATGTATAATTCATTAAATGTAGATCAAGATTCTTCCCTGCATTTATTTATTTGAAATTATACTGGTTAGACAGCTGCATGTCCATCTTATACTGGGTTTTAAATTCGACAGCTGGCAAATTCCTTGTTAAATAAACATCACAATGCTTTTGAAAAGAATCTGGTGTCATTTATGTATTCACCACAGATCTTTATACGTAAATAAGAGGAAACACCTTAAAAGGATTTAGGTGTTAAAAAGACCCACAATCTTTTCAAGTATCTGGGACTTTGTCCAGAGAATTTCTTTGAATGTCAAGCCGATATTACCAGTATATTTCGCTTTATTGTAGATTAACACCAGCCACTCCTGCTGCTGTGCTGGTAGACCCCAGGCTGTAGGGTGAACAGACGAGCATACGTGCAAATGTGTAGGTAATGAAAACACCCTCAGGAGATGAGAATGGTCGCGACGGGAATCGGGAGCCTTCATCCCAAGCTATTCTGTGCACGCCCCACCTTCCCTGCTCGTGCCTCCTTCTAGAATTCCTTCGACAAATCAATGGCGAGCACCTGCTTCTCTGTACTTGTTCGCGTGACGAGATAATGCAGGTAATTGCTTCCTGCGGAGTGCACAGGGGCAAAATGAATCTCAAAGAGGACGTGTATCTGACTCAGAGTAGTGCTGTACGCGGAGTTTTTGAAGGGCAGGTGCTCGAATGAGGGGGGATGAATGAAGGAAATTCAGTCTACTGGCTCATGACTAGTTACATGACTAGCACACAACAGTGTGTGAGGCTCCAGGCGGTGACCAACACATGAGCTCTTCAGAGAAGTGTCCAATCTCCCTTCCTGTTCACCCTCTACAGAACGGACTTTCAGCACAACACCAATAGGTTCTCTAATGAGACTTCCACTGCAGTGTGGAAAGTATGTAGGCCGAGGGTGGGGCATGCCTCACAAGCTTCTGTGCCTGTGATCAAAAGATCACCAGTGTGAGCGAGGTCCTAACCCCAGCTCCCTGGGCACCACAGGTGGCTGCCCTTGCACTGTAATCCCCACAAACTTGCTCTCACCTGTATGGAGAGCGAGATGGGGCAAAGATGCTAATGGAGGACTTTGTCTTGTGGTGCAGGAAGAACCACTGACAGCTGAACATCAGGAAGATATGGAGCTGGTGGTGGATTTCAGCCATGACAAGGATCTGCAGGAAACACAGAAGCACTGTACATGAAAGGCCAGAGCAGGCTCAGGTCTTCTGATGTGTGCCACAAACTGATTGATGAGCGCGCTCTACCATCAAGGGTGAGCATTGGTTAATGGTCATCATGTGACTGATGCAAGCCAGATCGTTTTATTTAGCAGAATTGTGATTAATAGTTAAATGTCATTGTTGAGGGGCACAGGCGGGACTCCACACACGCACACTCATAAAAAAAAAAAAGCCTCAAGAAAAGGGCACTTGGGGTACCCAAGAGGAAAGGGGCAAGTGCTCAAGCCCCCTCCGGCCCGCCTCTGCACGTGCCTGCCTTTGACTGCTCCAGACTACCAGTTCCTGGACCATTCAGGGATGGAGAACAGCCATGCCCTTTGGGTCCTCCTCATTTGTGGCACTTGGGTGCCTTAAAGTAAGAAGAATGGGGGGGGGGGCGGATTTGGGCCAGTTCCCAGACAGTAATCAATGTCACAGGGACAGGCCATCTTGTGAAATGTACAAAAAACTGGGCCCTTCCACAGGGAATGTAGTACTGGACACTGCATTTACGTCTTATCCATACTTTCTTTGCTTGTTGAAGAGGATACCTGCAGAGTTTGCTAACCGTCACGCATCTGCTGTGCCATTCACGTATGGCTAATCTATATTAATCCAGTATAAACCTCAAATTAGCTGCGTCAAGAGTGTTAGAGCAGATTGCAAGCTCTACAGATTATTTACAAGGTAATAAAACTGTTACATGCGTGTAAATGCGCGTGCATGTGCGTGCAGACTTGTCTCGAACTGAAAACCTCATTCCGGTCAGCAGACCAAAATTGGCAACCCTGCACCAGCTTTATCAAAAATTGGAGGCTTCACATGAAACAGGACAGAAATTTCAGAGTGGTGGTGATCTATAGTACAAGATAAAAGGGATTGCATGACTACTTAGATCAGTGGTTCCCAACCAAGTCCTCAGGGACCCCATACAGTCCACATTTTTGCTGGGAGGGAGCAAAAATGTGGAATCTTTTGTTTTTTATTGTAAAGTATTTGCATGTTTTATTGTATGGTTTGTGTCACTGCCTGAGAAGTTGATCAATCGTTTTTCATTTTTTATCAGAAACAGATTTTTCCCTCTGAGGAAGCTTTGCATTTTGGAAGTTTTATATGTGTAGGATGCACGCTTGAGCTGATTGGAAGGAGCTGGTCACCACTGATGCAGTCAAAGAGAGTCAACTCAGTTTGGGCTCACGGGGATGTCATGTGGCTCAGTGCACTAAGCCTCTGGGCTGGTGATCACACAGTTGCTGGTTTGATCCTGGCTTTGGGAGAATACTCACATGGCTGAAGACCTTGCCCTTAATCCCCAGTTACCTGAGCACCACTGTAGGTGGCTGTGACTGCCTTTCACCAACAAGCTTGTTCTAACCTTTGTCTGTGTGTTATGATGAGGTAGGTGAAAATAGAATTTCCCCATAGAGATTGATAAAGTGTTATCAAGCCAGGTATTAAATGCCAACCAATACAATCCACCTCCCCCTCAGTCCCACTCCAGAGTATGAATAACTGTTCTGCTTTTTTCTTTTCATCTTCAGTATCCATCCTCGTGCTGCGGTTCTGCAGTTTCCTCCTTTCTGCTGAGAAATTCTGTTTTTCCTTTTCCTCCCAGTTATTTACACCCTTATACATTTTTTTCTCCACCATGTCATCTGGACCTGCCCACCCCCCAAAAGGAAGACCCCCTCCATAACTATTTAATTAGCATAAAAATGGCCGTAGCTACTATTGAGGACACCGAGTTCAAGTCCTCAGTATTTTTTCTGCAGCTCCAATAACCCCGACCCATCAGGGGGCACCTAGGATGGGACTTTAGAACAGGGCTCACTAACATGGTGCCTACGGGCACCAGGGTACCCCCAAGAACCACATGAGTCGCGCGCGGACCTGTTCTAAAAATAGCACAACTCACCATTGAGCAGCGTCTAAAATTTAATTTTATCCTGTTGCTATTCTTCTTTAATCGCATTTGCATTTATATAGATTTGAAAATGACAATATCTAAAAAAACATTTAAAACATGCTTATTATACTGAGCAAATTTGTTATTTAAGAAGAGTGTATCAAACTGGTAACCCTTTGTATGGCTCAGTACCCGTGAAGGAGCTCTCAGTCTCAAAAAGGTTGGAGACCCCTGCTTTAGACCTTGGTATTTCAAAAATCCTGGCTATAGCTCTGAGTATTAAACAACACTGGCCATATTGTAACCTTGGTGTAAATAATCCCCTTCCTCTTTTGAAAAAGCTCTGTAATTTAACAACTTCGTACTGTTGCTGTAATTTTGCAGTACTTTAATTGCTTAGAGCTCATGGATATGCCTCAGTAGTGGACACTCAATGGTGAAGCCCCAATATGACGCAATTCCTGCTTGAAAAGAGTCTATGTGCGGCCGTGTATGGAATACAGATCTAATGCGTCATAATGCCTCAGTTGTAGATGGTAAATTGCGAGGGCTGGCCTCAAAATTACACCCAGAATTAAGAAATCCCATGCAACAGATGCTGATAGAGCTAATTCACCGTCCTTGTGTTATTGGCACCAGCATGAGACATAAGGAATAAGAGGTCTCAGATTTATGTTTGCGACACCGCGGCGAAGAGGAGGATGCTGTGCAGACTTCAGCTGATCACGTATGATGCTGCTCATGTGCTTCACGGTACTGTAGCTAGATAAAAAAGCACATTTAGCCATAGACTCGTCAACATGAAATGCTTCACTGAGTGCCTCAGGGAGATGAGTCCATCCAACGGCCATCAGATTGTACAACCAGTAAATCACTCAGTGCAGATATGCAGTACTGCCTGTTTTTATAAACATCTGCCTGTCTATTTATCTTTGTGCAATAATTACTAGCAAATTTGTATTTTGTCACCACAGTACTGTACCCACTTAATTCATTACCATCTTCATACATTTACTTATTTATTTTTATACAAAAAATTGTTGCATGTGGCACTCTCCTTTTGTCTTTTGTGTCTCTGTATACTATGCCATCTGTAACTACAAAAAATTTCCTCCAGGATAATAAAAGAACTCTGATTCTGATTAATTAGATAGAAATCAGACTTCAAAGTGTCTAATGAGCAAAAGTCCAGATGCCATTCTTTAAAATATTATCAGTCTTTGCATAAAACTGCACATATGTGCTAAGGTATGACTTTCCAAGTAAATTCTACTTTATCCTTAATGTGAAAAAAAAGAAAAAATTGAGCAGATACAATTCTAACAAGAGATCAACGATTCATATATAAATGCAGCAGAACAAAAATTATAATTGCTGAGAATTTCTGCGTGCTTAGATGTTTGGCAGCCTGTCATAATGACTGATTGGGCTTCACAGCTTTGTATTATCTCTGAATTTTTGATGACTTTACTGACAGTTAATAAAACACATCTGCGAGCCCTGTGGTAAGAATTTACTGTGTTGGACTGGCTAATCTGTGCTGGCGTGCTTGTTGATATCTTCTGGGTTCCTTGAAGGCCACTGGACCAGCTGAATTATTTCAGCAGGGGTTTTAAAAAATGAATAATAACATGTTGCAGTGACAAAGCCAAGCAAAACAAAATAACTCCATTGTAAATCATGTTTTCTTTAATACCAGCCTACCACTGAGAACTCGGGTAAACTAGCCGATGGCTATACCTTTGAAGTCTTTCTTTTGGACATGTAATGCAGTGTGGCTGTGTTTAACGTCGATAAAGGTGAACGTTAGGGTCAAGCACCCATTCATTAACATTGTTCTGTTAATGCTGGATGTGTGAGTCACGCTGCAGTATTCAGTTAATTTAAAACTGACACCTGGGAGTCAAGGAAAATTAAAGCAAACTAAAATCAAAATACAAAATCGCAGTCTGAGCTGACAAGCTGTCCCTAGTTCTTCTCTAAAATCAAGCTTCAACATGAAGGTACAGACATCCCTTTGAAAACTGAAGCATGGAAAAAAATAGGAACAGGCCAGTGTTAAAAGATTCAGCGCTTACAAATTAATCGCAAGCGGTCCTGAGTTCCCCACACTGTAAGATACTAGAGGACTGCATAAGTCACGCAAACCATTATCAGATGAGTCAGGATATCATCCATGTGTCTGCATCTTTGATTGCGTGCATGTGCCTTGTGAAGTTTAAAAATGTTAGTGATTTCTCTTCAGGAAAAGAGAAGCTAAAGATTTCTAAATACATGGACGCAGCTCTGACCATGAATGCTAAAAGACCTCATTCAGAAAATGACTACGTCTATAGTCTTAATAATAGTCGGAGGTGCCATTTTTCAACCAGATGTTGGAAACTTAAGGAATAACCTGTAAATAATTGGGATTCATGTCAAATACCAAACAGTGGGTTAACGACAGTATGTATGTACTGTATGTAGTAATTTAAAAATGAACCCATTTTAATGCTGAATTCAACTGTATGGAAAACTATACAATTTTTTACATATGACAGCAATTCTGGAGAGAAAGTACACTGGACATAATGAATACATAAAAATATTTATTTAGCATCTTTAAAACTTATAAATACAAACGTATAAGCAAAATTAAAGCAAACAGTTCGTGAAAAGAGAAATCAAATCAGTGCATTATATATTTGCTTTTTAAAGTATGTTAATAATCGTCGGGAAAATCCCTTGCTTTTTGTACATTCGGACGCTAGAAAGACATAGAGCTTGAAGTGAAGGGCTTTAACCACACTAGGTGTGTTAGGTACTCAACAATCCCCGTTTTGTACCATTGAGAAGAAGAAAGTACACAAGGATGACCACGAGCCGTCGCAATATTCTTCTGCCCGTTTTTCATTGTCTACGTCCTCTATGCATGTCTTGTTACCCTTTGAGGACCCGGTCGCGGTCGCAGTCTCTGCCGGTTGCGGTGCGAGGTTTAGTCTGAAATGTGCGTCCTTGGGGGCTTTCTTGCAGACGCCCGTTTTAATAATGGCATTCGCATCCTGGCACAAAGTCTTCTGTTTTTTCAGGGCACGGGCGATCTGCTTCCAGTACATCTTGACGCTGGTCGCGTACTGGGGACATTTGGCAGGTGTGGCTGTGTACTCGCAGTTAAAACTCTCCCCTCCTTTTTTGCATGTGACTCCAAGCGTGAATTTGTCCTCGCCGTTTGCCGCCCAGGTGCACTGCTTCTTATCTTTCGTGGAAAATTTACCCTTGAAGGCTTCCTTTCCTCCTCGGGTCTTCTGACCCTTGTCGCTACCCCGAGGTGCCACGGGGGATTTCTCCGGCGTCGCCTCCTTGTTTCCTGCCCCCTTGCCTTTGCCCTCTCCTTTTCCCTTTTTCCCCTGTCCCTTCTCACTCTCGACCACGAAGACCTGTTGGGCGACGCAGGCGATGAGCAGCAACAGTACGAAGTCGTTAAAGACCATCATCTCTTATTCGAATATTTCCACACACGCTGGGAACCTGCAAAAAAATGTACAGGAAAAGCAACAATTATATGGCGAATAAATAAACCACTATTATTTTTAAATTGCACGGCGAACGTAAAGTGAGACTATTGCTAATGTGGATCTTACCGGTTTTTGGAAGTGCACATTAAAAATTGGGATGCTACTGCAGCTTTTGTACACCTGGAGTACTCGTGTTTGGTATTTATATGCCCCCGGACACGCCCACCACGTCACATTTACAACACAATGCATTCCCAAGAGGCGCGGTTTGAAATTCCCGGGATCTTTCCTTAGATGAATAAACTGGAATGCAAATGCATGGCACGCTATATAGGCGGGAACCTGATGCAGCACGCCAAAAACGTAGCATATTTCGTTTTATCTTGCGCTCTGAGTGTGTCTAACGCCTAGGCACAAAGTTGCGTAATACACGTGTCTCATTTTTTTTTCCTTTTAATATCATGCATTTTTTTAAAGTAACCTCATGAACAATCGTTTACCTCTTGGATGTTTTAAAATAATAATAATAAAAATGCATTATTATTATTATTTTATTTATTTATAATTATTATTATTATTATTTTAGTCATGTCCAGTTATAACAATAAATTGACCAACTATTATTATCTTTGTTCGACCGAAGAACTTTGACAGCCGGACTTGTTTTAAGAAAATGTTAAAAATAATTATCGCCCTCCGTCTATTTCTCGTTTCATGTTTAAAGGCTTTCTTTCAGAAAACGCATTGTCAGTATAACAATTTAGGGTAGACTTTGTGGTATGGTTTAATTAATTTGAAGTGCTAGTTTGTGTTATATGTTATATTTGCCTGAAGAATTTCGATTTCTCTGTATTGGTTTTAGAATGAACGATGGTATATTTCGCAATTGCAGTCTAATCGTATGATGTTGATTTTATTTTTAAGAAGTAAACTGTTTAACACTTTTCATCGATAAAACCACCATGTCTTCAGTGCCTTCTGCAATTAATTATCGTATGCTATGAAACGTAAAAAAATATTCCTATTTGATACTCCATGATAAAATATTAATCACTGAATCGCAGACATTATTTTAACATCTTTGTGCAGCAGTGCTACCTAGTGGGCAACAAAGTTTAATGGGGGTTGCCTTTTTTTCGTCGTGGACCCTTATTACAGCTTGTACTTTTCTTTTATGGTTTGTTATATTTAAAGCCACTTATTTCATGGAAGTATGAAGAAAAACGGAGCTGTTATTTCCGCCAATAAATATTATGCAAAACATTTACCAGACCTCTTAACAATGGAACACTTTACATACCATCATGGCAGAACTCTAAAGACAACATCTTACGTCGTACCTTGTCCCGAATAGCAATACAAAATCGCTGTTTGAACACTCCGGTTCCAGTGTAAAACATACTGTTAGAAATGTATTTCTGTGTTAAAACTCATCATAGATTCTTCAGCAATAAGCAGAACATAACACTTTTTAAATCTTCTAGTTGATACTGTAAAATGGAATGACAGGAAATGACTATGAAAAGAAATTAATAGACTTTATAGATGGTGTTGTACTTAAGTTTTCCCTGCATCAAATGTAAACAAGCAATCATCTTCATGATTAAATATACCAAAATGCAGGCATTTTTACCTTCCTTGACACTTGCTTTGGTCCTAGTTCTCTGAGCCTGGGATGTCCAGATGCTACAGATGATCAGCAATAATCGACCCTGTCATATTTATTGGTACAAGACACACAAGTAATAGTCCTTCCTGATGTTTGGTGTGGAAAGGAGCCTACCTGTATTATGAGGATTGTACGGGAACTGACAGAATATATTGGGTTTTTTCTGATGTCGGTTTATAAAAGTGTTTCCCAATCCAGTCCTCGGGGACTCCCAGCTGGTCCACATTTTTGCTCCCTCTCACCTCTCTGCCAGACAGTCCACATTTTTGCTCCCTCTCATCTCCCTGCCAGACAGTTCACATTTTTGCTCCCTCTCATCTTCCTGCCAGACAGTCCACATTTTTTATCCCTCAATTCAAACTTGATGGGATATGATTTAATCTCATACTTGTAATAAGACTTCTGTAATTAGGGACCAAAAGCCTTAACTGAATGGCACGAGAAATAAATGTACTTTGTAGTGATTTACTATTTACATAAAATAAATATGGACATACTGCCATTCTGTTTGGGGAGTACCCCAGTCTTGCCTGACTTGGAGTTGTAGTGGAAAGTTACCACCAAGCAGGTTTTCTGATGGTTGCTAAGGAAGTTAGGCTGCAAAATAAGGTTGCTAT
>JAODKC010000252.1:0-15973 GCA_026777985.1 Mormyrops attenuatus
GCTCAGCTCTTTCTTCACCATGACAGACCGATGCAGCGCCCGCATCACTGCTGACGCTGCACCGATCCGCCTGTCGACATTTAGCAAACCACGCTCATTAATTATTTAACATTTTTTTTCTAGTCAGTTTCTGTTATTTTTCCTCCAATTCACAGTACTGTAAATTGTTGTCTTGTATTAAAGATATACGGATAAATTTTATGTGTAGTATTGATAATACTCACTGATCTGAGCTGCAATAAATAAATAAGTACAGCTTTAATTTCTGAAGATCAGATTGCACGCTAAATTCATCTCCCAGCAAGTCTGCTGGTTCAGGTCCAAGACAGGTGCTGATGCAACATGTACCTAACAAGAATCAGCTTGGGTAAGGATCCAATTGTATGCTACGCAGCTAGCCCTGAAGGGTAGCACCTGCTCGGGACTGGAAGCAAGTAGCATGGAGGTTAAAGGCATGCATCTTTCATTAAACTGGGACAAACAAGAAAATATATAGCAACACCAATAACAACAAATTAAGCTCAATTTCATTTGCCCTTCGAGAAACGGAGCATGCTAGTGTGTGTGGAATAGTGAAAGTGAAATGAAAATAAATACTGAAAAGAAAACACAAGCTATATAGTATGTGAGGTGAGCTATTTAGTATGTGGGAATGAATAGTCTGCTCCAATTACAGACGGCCTTTATAAGAGGCTGTTTTGAGCACTTCCTGTATTACTGATAGGATCAGAGTGTAGTGTATTTCTTCCATAGCTATTCTGCAGAAATGTAGCTGGAGGTGTATTTCTTCTAATTAAAATACCACAGTAGAAGTGTCTCTTAAATTCATTTTTAATCTGCTCTTAAAACAAATTTATAACACATTTGTATTTATCATAGGCCCTGTATTTATATTTATCATAGGTTCTAGGCTCTGGATATATACTTTAAGTGAAGAGGTAATTAATCTTGAATTACCCTAAATTTGTTTAAAGGGTACAAAATGGAGTAACATATTAAGGAATGAATGTTACTAGATTCCACAAAGTGTTTTTTTCCTAGTTATGTTATTGCTAATGGCATAAGGCATTAATTATGTAAAACATGAGCAGAATTAAACCAAATTATGATCACTGTAACAAAATTATTCTTAGCATTATTATTAACAATGGAAGATAATAATAATTATCATTGTTATAATAATAATAGCATTCAGACAAACCGCACCTACAGGAAAGGCATCAATCCAGGGAAAAATTCAATAGGTTATGCTCTTATGTTTTTGTCTCTTAAGGTGGTGCAGTGGTTCACTGCTGAGCACTGTAGCCTCACATCTCCACAACTGGGCGGCAACTGTACACTCTAGAACACTGTGTGCAGTTAGCATGTTCTCACTATGTTCTCACTATGTTTCCCGTTCAAGTCCAAATCCAAATGGATCATACTTTAGCCCTTGGTTTACACTTCAGGACATAATATTTGGAATTCCTTTTTTGGATTTTGTTGTACACTTTGGTTGACTTCTTGGTTTTATTGCCCTAAAATAATTTTGTTAAATAAAGTTATGAAGGGTAATTAGATCCAAAAATAACATCACTTTAGATATAGTAAATACAAGATTCAAGCAGTCTTACAAAGAAGCCAATTACTGTAAATAGGTCACATATTGGGGACTGTGGAGGTTCAAAATAAATCTGAAATCCTCCTAAATAACTCAATTGCCACCTCACTGCCATACTCTGCAATTCCTGAGCTTGACCCCAAAACAACTGATTAATTAGTAGTGACTTTTTTTATGGGAATTGTGTGTCAGTCATCTTAGACATGTCGACACCTTATGTCATCCTTGCATTGATTTTACGTGTTTCCTGACATCTCCTCTGTGGAAACAAAATCCCCCCCCCCCCCGCCACAAAAAATATTGTTTCATATGGTATTGACATAGCTTTGAAAATATTCTCTTAGAATATGCAAGAGGCACACTGAGATACTTTGACCTGCACTAATAGGAATTCATGAGAATATATTCACATAGAATATTGAAGGGTTCATTCACTGAACGTACCAGAACATGCCGTTGGTCTTAGTGGCATGGAATATCCTTTAAAAATGTATGCAATATCATATCTGCAATAACATAATTACTGTATCTTCCATTGTCTCAAAAAAAGCAAATGGAAATTTACACATATAATTTAAAAAAAAAAACAATTAGCTCCCAATGTTACAACATTGCCATTTAACACTGGCCATTAAAACAGTGCTTTCCTACTCTTCGCAGCAAGGGAAACCATTGTTTGACCTGACCTCTTATAGTCTTCTAATTATGCACGCCACAGGATGGGCATAATTTGGCAACCGATAGTCATAGGGATTTCACTGCAGCCCAGTATCTTTGCTGCCTCAAGGTAGGTAGTCTTCTGGTCTCATCTCCCCATTCTCCTCTCTCCACCATGACTTGGGTGAGGTATTATCCCTTCTTAGTCTTTTCATGGTCTCGTTTTTTTTGCCCTTTTCTGGAACATTCCAGGAAATTACTTCAGCCACCTATCTTAGCTGTTGTCAGGTGTCAATGTATTCAACACCCAGGAAATAACAGTTCACCAAAGGACATCATGCAGCTGCAAAGAAGAAATTGATATAGATCTTTTGACCTTTACTTAGGGGACAGTGCTTCCTAAAGCAGCGGTGTACAATCCTTTTTTCATTTTTTATCACAAGGGAGGTCAAACAAGAATAGTAGACAAACTCACTCTTAAATTGACTATTAAACATTAGCTTAAATTACTATCTACGTACCATGATGAACACACACACACACACACACACACACACACACACACACACACACACACACATACATACATGCACCATTTGAAATGGACTAGAAAAGTATTGGGACACCTGGGCATTACACCTGCAGGAGCCTTTTCATATTCATCAATATGGAGACACTCCACTCCCTTTGCAGCTATAACAGCTGCCACATTCTTCTGGGAACGCTTTCCACAAGATTTTGGAGTGTGGGAATTTTTGTCCCTTCATCTAGAAGAGCATTTGTGAGGTCAGACACAGATGTTGGACCTGAAAGCCTGGTTCACAATCTCCATTCTAGTTCATTCCAAAGGTATTCAATGGGGTTGAGGTCAGGGCTCTGTACGGACCAATCAAGTTCTTCCACACCAATCTCACCCAACCATGTCTTTATGCACTGTGTTATGCACTGGGGCATAGGCATGCTGCAACAGAAATAGGCCTTGCCAAAACTAAAGCATATAATTGTCTAAAATATGTTGGTTTGCTGAAGCATTAAGGGTTCCCTTCACTTGAACTAAGGGGCCTAGCCCAACCCCTGAAAAACAACCCCATACCTTTGTAACCTATGAGCGGGCCCCCTGTGTACCAGACTCTAGACCAGGGGTCACCAACCTTTTTGAAACTGAGAGCTACTTCACGGGTACTGAGCCATATGAAGGTCTACCAGTTTCCTAAACTTATCTAAACTTCATGTATAATAAACAATGTCTTAAATGCTTTTTTTTAGATATTGTCATTTTCAAATCTATATAAATGCAAATATGATTAAAGAAGAATAGCAACAGGATAAAATTAAATTTTAGATGCTGCTCACTGGTGAGTTGTGCTATTCGGGACCAAAGACTGGAGGCTTGGGTGTGGCGGTGGCCTCTCCTGGGCTGTGCTATGGAGGCACAGTGGTGGCCTCTCATAGGCCGGGCTGCGGCGAGCTGTGGGGAGGCTGTGAGCAGAGTGGCTACATGCTGTGGAAAGGCAGCAAGCAGAGCGGCTTCACGTGGCAGAGAGGTGGCAGGCTAAGCGGCCTCATGCTCGACTAGCCTCCACACCTTGGCCAATAGGTGCCAGACCTTCTCCGCCTCCTGGGGGTCCGCATCTGGGGTGAGTCTCACTAACACATTTCCCGCACACCAGAAAAGGGCTTCAGCCTTGGCAGATCATCCAGACTGTGGGATTGCACCTCCACTCCAGTTGTTCTTCGAGCAGAGTGAAAAAGTCCTCTGCCAGTAGCTCTGGTAAGTGCTTTGGCCCCTGGATCTGAGGCACACATGGTATCCAGTCTGATGGATGCAGGGGGGCTTGAAAGCCAGAATAGAGTGGAGTCTGGTCATTCTGTCACAACTTCCGGGACTAAGGACTCGTGGGCAGGTGTTTAGGAGAACAAAAGGGGGGTTTCATTTAACAGAACAGGAAAATAAATAGGACAGCAAGGGTTCAAAACAGGAAGATGAGGACTGGGAAGGGCGCAGATGACAAGAGGACTGGCTTCAATGACCAGACTGGGGATGACGAGACAAACAGGCACTTCAATACAAAGACTAAAGAAGTGTAACAAGCAACAGGCATAGCTCATCAAGGCCACGTCCTGTGGACATGATGGGCAGAACATAAAAAATTATGCTTTTTTCAGAAAAAATGCTTTTTAATCTTCCTGGCTTTTGTCTAATATCAGTCTCATACTGTCTCCTGTTCTTCTCACTCTGTACTTACTTCTCCAGTGTGTTGACATCTCCATGACAAGCTTATTGCCCATGAAATTGCAACTCTGTTCTCTTGAATTCCACTGTAAGCAATTGATGTATATGAAAGGAAGAACAAACAAACAAATAAATAAATAAAGAAATACTACACCTGGATACCTTGATGATTTTCTCCATATACTTTCCTGTGCCCCAATAATACTTTCATCACACATTCTCATTTAGATAAACGGGCAAAGAATGGGAATTAAAGCATAGCAATTAAAGCATATTCTTTCAAGCATAAAGGATATTCTACCTGTTTGACAAGGAGGAGTAAAATAATGGAAATTGCAGAGGTGACTTACCCCATCAGCTGTGCAACTGTAATTATAATTGCCACAGAGGTCTCTTTTACTTATTGCTGGTGAGCAGTTAAACACCAAAACAAAATGTTGCAATAAGAGAAGTGATGTTTGATTACCCTGGAGAGATAATCATTTTCTGCAAATATTTAAACTGCACAAACAGTAATATTACTCACAACATGGTGAATGTTACTAAATATAAAGAGTAGTTACTCTGATGAACACTCTAACCAGACTGCATTCCAAATGCAATGCAGGAAGGTGTGTTGCTACAAGGAAGGTAACAATAAATGCCAAATATTTCATTGACCCTAAACAATAATACAATTTATATAATATTGATCCGGTGGAAGTGGTAAATAAAACATGAATTTTTGATTAATTATATACTGAAATCAGTTTTTCAGAAACACCTCTGTGAGATCATTGGTATTAACCAAACAAAACTAGTTCAGTCTAATGTAAGATCACATTTTATTCGAAGTATACCGTTTTTGTGTCTTTTTATCAGATGAACATTTGGGTTCTTGCTTGATGTTGCACTCATCATCCTGTAGCTTCTCTCATGCATAATTCACAAACATCTCATGCATTACCAATGAGGCCCATTTAAAAGCATCATATTCTTTTTTTTCTTCTATTTAAATAGCTACTTCAAAGGTAATGCTGTAAGGAGTTCCACATAGGCAGCAAAGTTGATACGTGACGGATATGAAGATCCGCATAGCTTCCACCGATGTGGCCTGCGGTCATGGATGTTTTCAAAGTGAAATCAGGACAGAAGCCATGATTTGCAAAGTGTGCCGAGCTGCTTGAAAATGACAGCACACTAATGGTTTTCTGTCAGTGTACTGTAAAAAAGAAAAAATTCTTACTGCACTAGGTTTTTGAATTTTGAGGACAACTCAAACTTTTAAGTTTTGAAGAAAAACCGCCTATTGTCAAGCCAACTAATTATTTTTTGTTCAGATAATTCATCTTTCATATCTAAAACTTTTTTAGTTTTATTTTTTGTCTTGCATACTAAGAATTCATAACAGCAAAAGTACCAACTTATTGTCTTTTGTTCAGATGATTTACCTTTCATATGTGTAAATCCTTTCAAATTTAAGTTCAACATAGCAAGAATTCACCCATTGCAGTGCCCAGAGAGCTGAGGGACCAGGGCCTGGCTCAGGGACCCAGACATGTGCTGAAGCAAGGCTTGAACTCACAACTTTTAGATCACAGGCACAGAGGTTTAACCCACTGAGCCACATACTGCCCCTTCTCCATGGGCTCTGTGCCAAAGCTCTAAACAGTTGTAAAACTGTAAACAGCATTATGGTGTTAGCACCTCATTTAGCATATTATAGCACTGGGGGGCTCATGTCCCAGCATGCCCCACGTGGAATTGTAAATAGCCCTTGTTGTATGTGCCCACCCTCCTTGGTTGCTGAGATTGTCTCTGCCAAGGTTTTGGCGAGCAGGCAGGAGTGGTGTCGGGGCACACTGCGCTGAGCAGGTCTGGTGTGCAGTCCAATCCGTGTGTGTATTTATCTTGTGTAAATCTCCCACCATGTGTGAATCTTGCAGTTCGATGTCTGACGACCTTGTGTTTCCCATCTGTGTGTTTGGTTCGGTGCTCGTTGGGTACCTGTTGTCGTCCTTCTAAGGACTGTTAATAAAGTACATGTTGTCCCCGGCAAGCAAGTGTCCATGGCTCTCTCTGCTCCCGCGATGCCTCGTTCTGCCCAGGGCCACAATATGCTCGATAAACCTGAGTTTGTGGCTCAGTGGGCTAAGCCTCTCTACCTATGATTCAAAAGTCACCAATTCAAGCCCAGCCTCAGCATATCTGTGGGTCTTTGAGCAAGGCCCTTGCTCCCTGGGCACCACAACAGGTGGCTGCCCTTCACAGCCAGGCTTGCTCACATGGAGGGCAATATGGAGAAGGTGAAAAGAAATTTCCCCACAGGGCTCCTCAAAATGTGTCAGCTATCATGTTTAAAATAGGCATGCTAATTGAGCTATTTTGTTGTGTACCTTAATTAATTACAATTAGTTGTTTTGAAGTCTTAGTGTCAAAACTCAATTTTTTACGCATATGAAAGATAAACCATCCAAACAAAAGACAATAAGTTGGCACAAGTTTTGTTTTCAGGAATTCTTAGTACCTAAAACTAAAAATTTTAATTTTTTTCATTGATGTGTTATTACCCTCTGGATATATATTGCACAGATTTAAGTATCTTGCTCAGTGATAAGTCCCATTTTTTAGGATTTTCTAACTGAAACACTGGCTACAAATTGAGCTTCTTTACCCCAATGCCATGCACTTCTTCCTCATTGGAGATTTGTCATTTTCCAGCCAAATGCCACATTTACAAAAGAAAGGCTGATTTTACAGAGTACTTGTGCAGATGCAGCTTTACTTGACTTATCCTCTTTTTACATTATTGTTTGTATTGTTGCCCTGAAGGCTATGGCTCTTTCTGTTTCTGTTTATGATAGTGCCTTGTTATCCTATTCAAAGACAGATACGTCACATTTCCCCTCTTAGGTCCTTAACAATGTTAGCTAATTTCTATATTATATCGCTATAAAATGGTGGCAGGTGGCCTCGTGAGATTATTCAAATCCTACTCTGAGATCATTCAGAGCCTTGCTGTGAGTTCCAAGTGGACCCAGTGCTGAGCAACTAAATTTGCTTGAATACTACAGCAACATTTTTTTTTGAAGCTGGCAACAAGGCTAATTGACCTTCCAATGGAAGAGGTGAGAGGAGATGCAGCATGCTTGGCCATGTTCTTACTGAGATCCATTTATCAGTTTGTTACCCTCATACTGAGATCGACCTGTCGGCCTTCTACAGGCTCACCAAATCAATCTACTGGTTCATTACCTTCTCATCAAAGCTCATCTATTGGTTTTTTACAGTTGCACTAGCCAAGGGCGGCAAGAGGATGTGTGGATGTTGTGAGAGAGAAGTGTATCAATTTATTGTTGTTATTTTTTTAGATAGTATAACGCTCTACACATGCACATCTATACACTGTATATTACGTTCAATGAGATTTCATTGATGACAGAATGAGAGCACTTAGTGACAGACAGTTAAAGCATCAGTGTGTTAAAGGCAGTTTTGAGTTTTATTAAATATGTCAATACATTTTTCATTAGATGTGCAGGTTGACAGATGTGATAAAGGTTTCACATTCATTCGTCTGCCCTATGCAGAGCAGGGGAAATACAGCAGACTTACAGTCATGTGAAGAAATTGGGACACTCCATTAAATACTTAGTTCTTTATTAAAAAATATCAACATATCAATATTAAATCTTCTGATCTGTAGATAAAGATGATGTGATTGCATCACCTATGCAAAAACAAGAAACAAATTCACCTATTTAATATGTGAAATTAAGTAAGATGCCAGGAAAAAGTTAGGACACCCTCACATACATTGCTATTTAAAATGCCTAGAAGTAGATTCAGGTGCACCACAACAGGTGAAAATGATTAGAACGTTGTTACAGAGGTTTTTGGTGGAGCCTGTCTTATTTAAACCACAGATATTTAGTTTGATTTGCTCTTGATTGTTTAAGATCCAAAGAGCTCTTTGAGGCTTCAAAAAGAAGACTGTAGATGCATATGAGTCTGGGAAGGGATATTTAAAGATCTCAAGAGAGTTTGCAATCAGCCATTCCACAGTTTGGAGAATAATTAACAATTGGAGAACATTTAACTTTAATTCATTTACTGTATAAAGCACTTTAAAACAACACTAAGTGCTGTACACAGGGATAAGAAGAGAAATAACAACTAAAACAATACAACACTAAAACAAAAAGCCAACATCTCAGACAGATTTAAAAGCCAAAGAGGAAAAATTAGTTTTAAGAGAGGTCTTAAAAACAGGAAGGGAGTCGGCCTTCATTCCATAATTTTGGAGCAACGACTGAAAAAGCACGATCACCCCTAAGCTTTCTCCTTGCCTTAGGGAAAACTAACAACGAATGATCTGCCAACCTGAGAACACGTGGAGGAGCATACGGCTGAAGCAGTTCGGACAGATACTGTGGGGCACGGCCATAAAGACATTTAAAAACAAAGTATTTTAAAATCAATCCAAAAACGAACCAGGAGCCAGTGCAGCGATGCTAGCACTGGAGTAATGTACTCGTGCTTTTTTTGTACCCGTAAAGCCGAGCAGCAGCATTTTGGACCAGCTGTAGTCGGTCAAGTGACCTCTGGTTAAGCCCAACATAAAGTGCATTGCAGTAATCCAGACAAGTTGTAATAAATGCATGGATTAAGATCTCAAAATGCTGCCGAGAGAAAAATGGTTTCACTCTGGACAGTTGAAAAAAGCTGGTTTTATCCATCGAGCTGATCTGTGCATCAAATTTCAGTTCACCGTCCAGTCTGACACGCAAATTTTTTGCTGTATGTGTCAAATATTGACTTATCGAACCCAAGTCAGTTTTAACTCTGTCACTCATACCACCACTTGTTCCAAACAATAAAACCTCAGTCTTGTTTTTGTTAAAATGTAGAAGATTGAATGACATCTATGCTTTAATATCTGCAATACACTCCAGTAACTGACTAGCAGAGTACGCATTTCCTTGTTTTAGTGGCGTATAGATTTGAGTGTCATCAACATAAAAATGGAATGCAATGCCATATTTACAGAAAATTTAACCCAAAGGAAGTAAGTACAAAGAGAAGAGAAGAGGCCCGAGAATAGAACCCTGAGGCACTCCAAACGTAAGAGGAGCTAGAGAAGACGCAGTGGCATCAATACGGACGCAAAAACTTCTCTCAGTTAAATAAGACCTAAACCACTCTAAAACACCACCCTGAATGCCCACCCAATTGCAGAAGCGAGACAGGAGTATCTGATGGTCCACTGTGTCGAAGGCAGCTGTTAGGTCCAACAGTACCAAAGCAACACAGTGACCAGAATCTGTGGCAACAAAAATATCATTTAAAACTTTATTTAGTGCAGATTCAGTAATATGACAGCTTTTAAAACCAGACTGAAACACTTCAAGCTGCCAACTGTCACGTCCAGCCCCTCCCTGTTTGTCTGCTGCCTGCATTTCCCTTGGGCATGGGTGCTAATCAGCCGCAAGTGAAGCTTATTAGTCTTACCTCTTGTTCCTGCCCACTTGTTAACCAGCCACAGCTGCCTTGCATTTACTCCTCTGTTAGTCATGTGTATTAGCGTCTCGCAGTCCTTTGCTCCCTGTTCAGTCATTGTTCTCTATCTGCGTGAGCTGCCCTGCCTGTTTTCCTCAATAAACTCCCCTGCGGGGCTTTCACAGCTCGTATTTGGGTCATCCTTCTCCCACCACGTCATGACACCAACATGGCCAGGTCAGGCTGTCCTAGCAAGGTAAACCCAAGAGCGACCACAAGATTCTGAAAGACGTCTAAAAAATCCCTTAAATTTCATCACAGGACATACAGGAAGCCATTGCCACAGTTGATTGGCTGTGTGTGCAAGATACCCTTCAAACATCACACAACTTCTTGAACTCTGCATTGAAGAGTGGGGAAAACTTTCTGCCAGTTGATGTCGGAGATCGATAGGTAGTTATAGGAAATTTCTCATTGGGCTTATTTCAGCCCAGGAAATACTAGCTATTAGGGCATAGGGTGTCCCAACTTTTTCCTGAGTAGGGATTGGCATCTTAATGTCTTTTGTTAATCAGAATCAGAATCAAGTTTATTGGCTAAGTGTGTGTGTGGCACACACAAGGAATTTGTTTCTGGCAGTTGGTGTCTCTCCGGTAAATTACAATACAATAGATTAAACCAGTACAGATTGAATACAGTATAAAGGACATCTTATTTACAGACAGAACAATGTACATGAAGTGCAAACATGCAAAGTGCAAAGTGTATGGTATGCCTTAGACTCAGTTCAGTGGGGTGTAGCAGGGTGTAGCAGTCAGGGAAACAGGTGTAGGTCGGCGTTGCAGGTCAGAGGTTTATAAGGGTGATGGCTTGAGGGAAGAAACTGTTCCTGTGGTGACTGGTCCTGGTCTGCAGATTTCTGAATCGTCTGTAAGAGCACAGGAGTTCAAAGAGACAGTATGTGATGGGTCACTGATGATTTTCCCTGCCCTTCTCCTGGTTCTCGAAGTATACAAGTCCTGGAGAGAGGGCAGGGGGGCACCAGTGATTCGTTCTCCTGTCCTAACTGTCCATTGCAGTCTGTTCCTGTCCTGTTTGGTTGCTGCTTCAAACCAGACTGTGATGGAGGAACACAGGACGGACTCCATGACTGTTGAGTAGAACTGGATCAGCAGTTCCTGTGGGAGATCATACTTCCTCAGTTGTCACAGGAAGTACATCCTCTGCTGCGCCTTTTTGAGGATGGAGGAGAAGTTGCTCTCCCTCTTCAGGTCTTGGGAAATGGTAGTACCCAGAAACTTGAAGGTCTCCACAGGTAACACAAAGGTGCTGTGTATGGCGATGGGGACCAGTGCTGAGGGGTGTTTCCTAAAGTCCACTGTCATCTCCATAGTTTTGAGTGTGTTCAGCTCCAGTTCTAGCTGCACCAAAGTACCAGCTGCTCAACCTCCTGCCAATATACAGAGTCATTGCCATCTTGCATTAGTCTGATGACTGTGGTGTTGTCCATAAACAGCTGGGTCCATAGAGGTGCAGTCCTTGGTGTAGAGGGAGAAGAGCAGGGGGGATATAACAAAACCCTGAGGAGGACCAGGGCTGATGGTCCATACATCAGAGGTGATCTCCCCTAGCCTCACTTGCTGTTCCCTGTCAGTCAAGAAGCTGGTGGTCCACTGACATATAGCAGGAGATATGTTCGGCTGGGAGAGTTTGGAGGAGAGGATCTCTGGGACAATGGTGTTCAATTCCAAACTAAAGTCCACAACCAGGATCCTTGCATACTGTAAGTCCCTGGGCGGTCGAGGTGTTGCAGGATGTAGTGCAGTCCCATGTTCACTGCATCATCCACTGACCTGTTTGCCTGGTAGGAAAATTGCAGGGGTCCAACAGGTGTCCTGTGACAGACATTCAAAGGACTCCATAACTACCGATGTCAGGGCGACAAGTCTGTAGTCATTCAGTCCAGTGATGGAGGGTTTCCTGGGGACCGGGATTATGCTGGAGCATTTGAAGTAGGTTTGAAGTAGGGATCTGTTGAAGATCTGAGGGAAGACTGGAGTCAGCTGGTTAGCACAGGTTTTGACGCAGGAGGGGAAATACCATCTGGACCTGGTACCTTCCTGATTTTCTGTCTCTGAAAGAGCCAGCTCACATCCTCTTCACATATTTTGAGTGGGACCTGAATTCGCACGACCTGAGTTCATGGTGAGGGTGTGAGGTGTGATGGTTGCCATTGTCGTTGGGCTGGAGTGGGTGAGGGGTGTGAATATGTCCCTCTCAAACCTGCAATAGTAGTTGTTGAGGTCATTAGCTGGGTCTTTGTTTGCCCCAGCAGGGGGGGATAGTCTACTGTAATTGGTGATGTCTTGCAGGTCTCTCCACACTGACGCAGGATCGTTGGCTGAAAACCTGTTAGCCTCTTTTAGCCATTCTGATCTCCTTGTTCAGTGTGTTTCTGGCCTGCCTGTACAGAGCCCTGTTCCCACTTCTGTAGGCATCTTCTTTAGCTAGACAAAGCTGTCTAAGTCTGGCTGAAAACCACGGTTTTTTGTTGTTGTGTGTGCAGAAGGTCTTGGTTGGCACACACGCATCCTCACAGAAGCTAATGTAAGATGTCACAGTGTCTGTCAGTTCATCCAGGTTATCAGATGCAGCTTCAAAAGCATTCCAATAGGTGCAGTCAAGGCAGTCCTGCAGTTCCTGCTTTGCCTCCCTGGTCCATTTCTTCACAGTTTTAACTACAGGCTTAATAGTTTTTAGTTTTTGCCTATAGACTGGAATAATATGAACCAGACAATGATCAGAGTGTCCTAAAGCTGCCTGGGGAACAGAGCGATAAGCATATTTAACAGTGGTCCAGTATGTTATTATCCCTGGTGGGACAGGTGATGTGCTGTCTGCATTTTGGAAGTTTGTGATTTAATAATTAGCAGCTAGTAAACTAAGAAGCTAACGTTGTTATTTAATAGGGGACTTTTGACTACTTGGCACTCCCAGGTACCCGTTAATTTTATGCTTTTGAAAGGCTGGAATCTGAGCCCTGGTAATCACAGCAGAATCTGAGGAGCAGTCCTTGTGTGCATCTGGAGACACCGAGGATGCTACTGATTGTGAAGTTTACAGTGAATAGTTATAAACATCTAAGCACATGTAGTCCAGTGATGAGTGGAGTAGGTTTCCTCTGTACTATATGAATTATCTTCAAGCTGATGAGATGCATTTCTCACAGTATTGTTTCCTATAAGCAGATGACATTGTTTTGTTTGTAATTTGACAACCTGCTGTAAATGCAAAGAGAACAGGTGCTATCTGATGTGGTTTGCAAATGAGCTCGAAGTCTGATCAAGGGAAACATATTGTGGACAGCACTTTACTAAAGGACAAAATGTTCCCTGACAGCAAAGGGTAATACAGGTATTGCTTTATTTACATACTACATAATAGCATAATGTTTGTTTCTACTATGAACACCATTAGGATCTCACTCTACTTTTCACTGTGGAAAAATTAAGCAGCTTTGTATTCTTTCAAAGGTAATTCAGTAGATAAGGTTCCATCTGCATTATCTTTTAGGAGAGGATTCTTCTGCAGCTAGCAGGTTACAGATTACATTGTCCAGAAGTGGTAGAAAAAAGTCTTTCCTGAACTGTCAAGGGTAATGTGAATGGAGCAGGAGTACACCTCCTTATCTGCTTAGGGGATTCATCCCAACACCATGAAAGGAGGTGATGGCTTATTAGGATCCTGACTTTGATATGTATGAGAAAATCATCTTATTCAAATTTCCATTGATCTACATTTGACTTTCTTTTTGCCTGACTTAGGAAAAGCTTTTGTATAACTTTGAAAGCATTATATCTCAAGCCAATAGGGGTCCTAACAAACCCATGTTGAATTAAGTACATTGGATCATTTTGTATTCCGTAAAACCTTTACTAGAATTTATTATGGCCTGTTTTCATTCAGTTTTCATTTGTATATTTGCTTTAAATATTAACATTTATATGTTGCTGAATAGCCAGAGTGGTAAAAATAGATATTGTATAAAAGCTACAGACCAAATAACCGAACATAAATTTTATTATAGATAAATCAGCTGCAATCACTTTTTCATAATAACAACGTTGTAGTTAGATCATTTCATAATTAAATTAAAAGTAGCATGTCGTAAACTCACTAAACTATTCAGTTTAACAGTTTAAGATTAGCATTATGAGTGGTTACTGCAATGACTGATATTACGTACCAAGTTGCAAGCTGCATGGGAGTAAGGGCCTCTCTGGAAATCACCAATGTCTCGTCATTTTATCTATAAGTATAAAAATCACCGACCACTGACGTGCATTCTTTCTCTCCCCTGTCACCTATCAATCCATGTCCGCTCATTGCCAGGTTTCTTTCATCATCTTATTTTCCTTTCATTTCATTCCAGTGCTCTCTTTTCTGACACTGCAAAATTTACCCCCTAAAGGCTGTTCATAATAGTTTACTAGAAAGGTGTGTAATTTCATTTTGTTTTGTTATTCCGATTGAATCAACTCTGCCACTTTTGGACAAAAAAAAAGCCTAAAAGGGAAAATGGGATGTTAATCTAGCTAATTTGGGGTAGTAATGTTTGCTCAGAGTGTAACACGCATGCTGATTTGCCAGTGGTGTTTAATCTACGGTACAAAAGGGTAGCTGCATCATCTAAATGTCAGCTCAGACTGTGCATGGCTGCAAAGAGCCAGAACGTAAGGAACCCAGTCGACTCATTATTGTTATATATTTACAGTTAAGTAAAATAGTCTCATACAATATATATCCACAAAATGCATGGAGTTGTGATGGGATCGGATGAAAAAGAAAACAGGAATGGGGTGAACAGTGTGCCATGACAGAGCTATGGGCCTTTTCAAAATAACTGAATGGGATCTTTTTAATGAACAGGAGTAACAACACCAACATACTCTCTGTCAGCAGATTCATCATCTAGGAAGGTTCCTTCCCTAAAACACAGATCCTTCTGGAATCTTATTAAAGTTAGTTTCCCATTACTACCTCCCCCTTCATGCTTTGCATTATTATGCTTAATGCGCCGCTTGACAGATTTCTGAATCTAAATGATCGTTCCCATCCCAAACCTTATTATTAGCCTGATATGCAAGGTCTGGCTGGTATATTACCGCAAATCAATCAGAATCAGAATCAGAATTCACTTTATTGGCCAGGTGCAACTGCATGTTCTAGGAATTTGTTTTGCCAGTGTTAGTGCTTACATTAAACAACATATAAGAGCAACGAGCATAAATCAAGTAAAACAGGTAAGTAGAAATAAAATTAAGAATAAAGGAATAAAATAGTGGACAGTGCAAGCTGTACAATATATTAACAATAATTATAAGGACGGTAAGGGAACAGAGGTATTGAATATAGAGTATAAAAACATGAAAATATTGTACAACCTGTAGATGCAAAGTACAATGTACAAAGATGGGTGCAAAGTGAGTGGGGGAGTGGCAGAGGCAGGGACTGTGTCAGCAGGGCTCATCGGGCTTGTTGATGAGTTCAACTGCTGAAATGAAGAAGCTGTTTTTGTAGTGTGTATTTCTGGTTTTGAAAGTCCTGAGTCTCTTGCTGGAGGGTAGTTTTTTGAACAGTCCATGTCCAGGATGGGAGGGGTCAGCCATAATCTTTCTTTTCTGCGTCAGGGTTCTAGAGGCATTTAGGTCACCTTCTGTAGAGCATATGATATGCTGCAGTCTGTCCTTCTCCTTGCCAGTGGCAGCAGCAAACCAGATGCTAGAGTAGATGAGGATGGACTCAATGATGGCTGTGTAAAAATGCACCATCATTGACCTTGGCAGACTGAACTTCTTGTAGAAAGTACATCCATTTTTGATGAGGGAGCTAATGATCAGCACCCATTTGAGGTCAGCTCCCATCTGTGTTGACTGGAGATTCGTGAAAGGTTATCGGGGGGGGGGGGGGGGGGGGGTTTTTTGGGGGGCCCCCAAATTTAAAAA
>JAODKC010000253.1:0-15931 GCA_026777985.1 Mormyrops attenuatus
TGGCTCTTCTGTGCAGTTCGACCTCATCTAAGTTCTGCAGCACAGAGGTCTGGAGTCAAGGCAGGCCAGCTCATCGGTCTGATTTGTTCACATCCCCTTTAGGCCAGAGTTCTTGAAGTGCATTCTGGGCCCTTGCTGAATGAACTGTTAATAGAAATCTCACATGCAGAGTCCATGCCATTATCCTCTCCCCAACTTACTTCCAAAAATGACTCATTGGCCCATAAACCAAAATTCCACTCTTCAGACATCCAGTTTCTTTGTTTTTTTGGCCCAGGCAAGTCTTTTTCTTTTATTCTGCGATTTCAATAGTGGTTTCTTTGCAGAAATTCTGCCAGTTAGGCCCGCTTCACGTAATCTTCTCTGAACAGTTGATGTTGAAACTTCTGTACTCCTAGAAGCATTCAGTTGAGCTTGTATGTCCCGTGCTGATAATTGCCGATTCCGCAGACTTGTGACTCGGATAAACGTATTATCCGATTCTGAGGTTGCCTTCGGCCTGCCTGACCTTGTTCGGTCTTCATGAGTGCCAGTTTCTTCAACCCGCTTGATGGTTTTGGCCACAGCACTCACAGACACTTGCAAAGTTCTTGCGATTTGTCTTAAAGACTGACCTTCATTTCTTAAAGTAATCACAGACTGCCTTTTTTCTTTGCTTAGTTGAGCATTTTTTGCCATTTTCAGCTCACCTTCAGGAGCGACAAATGTTTTCCTATGAGACCTATGTATCGTAACTGCACCCTCAGCTGTTAGCAATCTGTGCCAAAAAGTTAAGGTAGCCTGCCAGGTAACGCACAGACCAAAATAATTTAGGCCAGTGTTACAAGTTTAAATCTAGACTTCAGACTAAATATTCTTGCTTTGACATTTAGATTTCCAATTTCATTAAAAATCAGTTTCTCTGACATGAAGTAGATACTGGATTGCAGGAGTACATACACAGTCATACAAAGAATATCTGTACACAGCCTAGATCATAAAAAAATTTGACTGGTACTGGAAGTTCAACACAATAAATCATGTCAGTCATCAGATAGCGCTTTGACAGGAGAATGAATTTAAACACTGTCGTTGGCCCTCAGACAAACAAAACCGCATGCTCCACAGCTTCCATTCCATTACCTAAGAGGACAGATAGAAAAATTAGCAAAAAACTTAGCAACTGAAAATGGAGAACAATCAAAACGAATATAGCACAGTTGGGCTCCAGCAATTGATTAAAAAAAAACTATTCTCCTCAGACTCTGTCTTGTCAGGACAGAGAAGCACTTTTGACACCACAGACATTCAGAGCCCAGTGCAAAGCATCACAGGAGAAAACAGCACAACAAAAAACTGGCATATTAGTGTAGATATATAGTCAAATACCAAGTTTAAACAAACATCTTAACTTGCCTGAAAGTCTTCCAAACGGCTGGGTCTTTCACCTACAGTAGGAATGGAGAGGGGAAAAAAAAAAAAAATATACATATATATAAAAAAAATCTGTGAACTATCAAGAATGAGTAAGTGGAAAGACTTATTTTCATATGCATCGCACATGGTGAATAGTAATCTCCTCAGACTCTGGCTTGTCAGGACAGAGAAGCACTTTTGACACCACATAGATTCAGAGCCCAGTGCAAAGCATCATGGGAGATCACCACCTTACCCACGATCTACCAGAACACATTAAGTTTTCCAAAAAACAATTCACGTTTTCTACAGTCACCCCCCACCCAAAAAAGAAAAATCAGTCATTTAATTACTTCTGCTGATTGGGATATATAAATTCATTAATGCAGTAATAAACAGGACCCCGTGACAGCAGTGCAAATGGGTTGAATAAATTTAATAATAAAAAAAAAAAAAAAAAAAAAAAATATTCCAGGGGCAAAGCA
Organism: Mormyrops attenuatus; assembly: GCA_026777985.1. Lineage (NCBI taxonomy): Eukaryota > Metazoa > Chordata > Actinopteri > Osteoglossiformes > Mormyridae > Mormyrops > Mormyrops attenuatus. The sequence continues at coordinate 1,881 of JAODKC010000253.1, forward strand.
CTTCACAAAGAGGCGAGAAGCTCAGTCACTTGTGGCACAATGGTGACCGGTAATAAAATAACCACAAGCTAAATCAGTTTCCCCAGACCGTAATCGTATTTACTAGTGCATAGATGGTGGCAAAAAAATGCCACGGTGTAACTTTAAAAACGATACAGATTCTGCAGGCAACGTGCACTAAAATTCCGCAAGCCAGAGTACGTTGACCTTAATAGCACAAAAATTGAGAAAGAATACATTCTAAACCTAAGGAACTTACAATATTTGACTATAAGACTGTCAAAACCGATGCTCATAATTTGGAAAATAGTTATTATACAAAACATGCCATTTTTTTCCCACGTGCTTTCCAGCTGGATTTAGAGCACAAAGCGGGACCACGTGCTTATAAGAAACGACAGTAATCAGCCTGGCTCATCCAGCATCATTGCGAATTAGGACTCCTTTTCGTTTCAGCTTTTGTGATAATTTAATACAACTCCACAGCTCACCAGAAACCCCATAGCACCGATGTGAAATATCTGTCAAATTAAACGATAATGTATAATAAAGAAAGTCGTCTAAATCTAGTTAACCGTCTACTAAGACCCGTCCCTTGGACAGCCAAAAAAAACTTTAAAAAAATATCACCTAAGTAGTAACTTAAACATGCGCCTAGATTTCCTATAGCTGACACTTCATAATAAAACTGCTAATCAACTGATAGCGAACAGAAACCGATCGCGATCTTGAAAATAAACCATAACGAAAAATCCATAACGGCACTCAACAGACAGGCACATAGATAGTTAAAAATCAATCCTTGTTACCAAAATGTCACAAAAGCATTCATAAGACTAACCTGAACAGCACGCCGGCTGCACACTCCTTCGGAAGTTGTATTCTGAAAGACAGAAAAAGCAACATGGGTGGCTTTAATACGCATGTAATCGGAGGACCCCGGATGTTGTATGATGTTGTCCGGCGTAATAGCCTGCATCGGGACCTTGCAGATATTTATATCTCGTGTTTCTTCTAATATTTCCGTATTTAAAATATTTTCCGCCTCGAACAATACCAATCATTTTATACACGGGATGAATTACAGTTAATACATGATCGTTTATTATTCTCCCATAACTACAAAAATGTATAGACAACCCGCGTCCACAGAAGTTCGCGCATGGCTGTTTTATTTTGGAGAAACCAATATGGAAATCCGTGCATCCTTGTGTCAGCGTGTGCGTTAAAAAAACACGTATAATTTATACATTTCACATCTCTTTTGTTACTTTCCCCCCCGCAAAGTTACGTCCTGGATACTTTCGCTGTTTAATAACGAATTGTTAATAACAAATTAATCCAAAAACTGATAGTACATACTATGTGTATGTATACTGTGTATAGGCTACTGGACACCTAAATTTCCTTCTGGATAAATAAAGTATCTCTATCTATCTATCTATTTGAAACTATGAGATACAATTAATAAATTCTCTGGGGTCCAGTTACTGAATTATGCAAAGAATAACAACTGCAAACGTAAAAAGTAAACAAATGAGATTGGAAAAACATCTGCTTCTGCTTTCCACATTTCTTGAACATACCGGGAAAGGATACACACTAACTTCAGTTTCCTCATAGTAAATGTATACTGGCATCATGCCAATATCGCTGGTAGTGGCATAAATTGTTAGAGATCAATAATACAGCTCTTTTTGTGGAAGGAAGAATATGTGAACCGTATACCAGGCAGAGTGCACCATTGCCTCATTTCCTTACTGTCCAACACGCTGGCAAAGGCCACTTACGTCCCTGAAAAACATGGGAGGGTGCCGGTTTCTCAGAACCACTGCAGTTCCAGTCCCATGATTTGCAGTTTCAAGGAACAGGCTATTTGCATTAATGAGCATGTACTGTATACCTAATAAAATGAGCGTACTACAGTAAATAACTAAAATCAGTAATCTGCCCATCCTTGAAGCTGCCTCTGTCTAATTATATAATTATTATTGTCTTTGCAATTTCACTGTTGATCAGTCCCCTTAGCTGATACCAAGAAGGTAGAAATGGTCCCTTCATCAAAGGATCACTGTTTTATTATTCCCTATTTCATGCACATCTGTTCAAAAATTCTTCTCTTCTTTCTTTTCCTTCATTTTTAATTAACATACCTGCAAATGTCAAGGCCATTATCTTCATCTGAAATCCTTCATTCTCCTGTTAATGAGAGATGGAATGAGCCCATTATTAGGCTTCAACAAGAACATCATAATTTTTGCCTTTTGCTTTCATTGGCTGAATCTCCCTCCACTGTCAGAATTGCAAAATACCTTACATTCACTAACCTAATAAAGTAATAAATTGTAATAAAGACTGTATTTTAAAATTCAACAGTTGTTAAATATATTTACTTTGTAACCCTAAAATAAAATAGATTCAAAAATGTTAATATTCTACAAAAATCTGAATAGCATCAAAAATAATCTCCCAGCTGTACAGTGCATGAACTTTCTAATCTTCATATCGCAGTCACATACTAAATGTCTTGCTGGACACCCTGTTTCATTAGCACCATAGTACAACCGATGGGGTTAACACACAGGGCAGCTGTCATATAACTACACAGACCTCCTGGACCCTAAATTCATTAATACTGCCCTGAGGTAGAGTGATGGCTGCAGAGAGAGAAGGTGGGGGGGAGAGACCAGTTTCCTGCAGATGTTTTTATAGTTTGTAGATCCAAATGTGAGTTGGAGGGAGGGAGAGAGAGAGAGAGAGAGAGAGACAGAGAGAGAGAGAGCCACATCATCTGACACTGGGTGCCGACGCCAAAGAGTGAGGCTGTCCGGCAGAGAGAGGGAAACAGGGACTAAGATCACAAGGCGAGGACGACCGCAAGAAAGAGCCCCCAACCCTTAAAAAGTGAAAAGAGGGCAGCGAAGAAGCCAACTTTGAAACTCCGAAGCGTAAGAAACTTCTATGGCTTGATTTCTCACTGCATCTGCAAACGTATTATTCATTTTTTGTTGTGTGCCAATTTTTTTCATACTTATAGTTTATATTTTCTTAGAGAAAGGAAGTGCATGCTTATGTGCGAAGAAAATGGATGAAGAGAGTGTGGAATAAGGAGGGCTAGGAGAGGGGGTAGCTGCTGAAGGGGTGGTCAGCATAAACACCCTGATCACAGCCAAAAAATTAAATGCCAGTTATGCCACTGCTGCTGGCATGTGGAAAAAAGTGCTTTCTTCATTCTTGTTATGTATTATGTCGCTAAATGTTTTCCTGATTTCTTCATAACTGTTTATTTATGATCTTATGAGATCTGATCTTCAAAATCTTCATAGACCCAATTTTCTAATTGCTGCCACACCTATGATACTGAATATATGTTAATTCTTAATTCTGTTATATATCTGCATGAGTACGTTACCCACTAACCTGCCCAGTTATGCAAACTGCATTTAATGCTTAATAGTTTATACCTGATAACCTGCACAGAGGTTTTTATTTATTTATTTTTGTGAAGTGCTTAAGTCTTGCACTAATTTTAATGGTATTAGGTTTGGCTTTAAAATGATAGGGAAATGCACTTACACCCCTACATCAGGCACTTGGGAAGGTTGAGGAGATTCACCATCTTATTCCTTGTATATGACAGACACAGAAGGAGATGATGGGAAAGTGGTTGGGGAGGAAGGAAATGGTGTCAAAGGTCAAGTACGAAATAAATTAGTTTATTCTTAACCTCAGGCACTAAGACAACACAGAGGGGACCCTGGCTAGATCCTATGCAGCTTGTTGCCTTCATGAGCGAACAGAAAATATTGGACGTTGACACTGAACCTACAGATACAAAAGTTATCACTTAACCTTGAGAACCAGACCTTCGCAGTGCAATTTGCAAACACTGTGTGTGGCTTTGGAACAGCCTGGCCAATATATAGTCAAAACTCGAATCATGGTCAGGAATTGAAATGGACATGAGAATCTTCACATTCTCTGGAGTCGTCTTGTCATAAAACACGGTTTGATGGATCAGTGCTGAAATCAGAACACTGCATTGCTGCATGTGATGCTTGAGGTATTAGTAAGGCTAATTGGAGTTTACAATATCTGTGTTGTGACAACCATCTGCATTGTGAATTTAGACCCTTTTTCTGGTGGGCTGCACTATATCTAGCTTTTAAGGACATCTGAACACCCTGTTTGCTTTAATTGAAGTAATATATCCTTCTGTGTTGAGATTGTTGAGACAGTTTAAGGACACTCGTAAGCACACACTGCTGATAGCCAAGACGAGGACTGAGAGTCACTACCATTGGTATACAGCTAAGAGCTGATGTATTGAGTATCAGTTGTAAGTTGTCTGGGCAATTAGTATCTTTTAGGTGCATTGAAATCGAATGTATTCTGAATTCCAGTAACAGATGCCCTGCCTGTCATTTTACAGTCTTATTCTGTAGCAGAAAAAATTAGCTGAAACACAACGTAATTTTCTACACATATGACTATAATTTTACAACTAAGTCAGAGGAAAGGAATGATACAGTAACTGGGGACTTAAGTGTGAACTAGCGAATCCAATCAATATGGAGAATCGGAGAGGGATAAAGAGAAAAATGACCTTTACCCTCTTGTTTATTTTAGGAGAGCTAGAGTTTCAAAGTACGGAATGCTGGGTGAGGGCATTCTATTCTGGATGTAAGATTCCAGCCCTAGAATACCAAGCCTCTGAGTGAAAACCTATATAGAGTGCAGGCTGTTTAACTCTCTAAATGCTCTTTCTCATATTTCAACCCCTTGGTCTCTCTCTGATTATGTACAGTATGACTGTATACCGTAATCAAAATCAGAAGCTCTTTTCTAGATATCTTATTTTGATTTGATATGCATTTAATTCATAAAAACACCTCCTCCTCCTTTTGGCCTTTCTGCTAATACTGATCTGTGATTGTACACTAGTGCTTAGCATTTATTAATACTGCTGCCTAATTCACTATAAAACAGACCAGTGAGCCAATTCCTATGTACCTGCACTTCTGAATCATCCTTGAATGAGAATTCTGCTTTTGTATTTACTGCAGAATCTTATGCAAAACCTTATACAAAATTGTGAGTATAAGAGTATAAGTATAAAATCCTTATATTTTTATCAATGCAATGCTCACACACTGTATGCAAACACATGCACACACACAGTTATGTATCGCAATATAACCCGTTCATGTTTATAAATAAGACATCATACCAAGGCTCTTATAATATGCAGTTTTATAAAAGTAATGTAGTGTATAGGACCAAGGTTCTGTCTTAATGAATCTTGCATTTATGCATTATCTTGTATATCTGTTGCCAATTATTGAAGATCTCAGCTATAATGTTTGTTTGGCTCCTACTTCATGCAAACGGCACCATGCCGGCATGTGCTCTGAACATGGTGGCTGGGTAAGACTTGGTCGACTGCACGGTTGGCTTTACTCCACATGTCAAGTGACATCGGCAGCAAGTGGTTCTTTTTTTCCCAGAGAATCTTGGCTTTTCCCAAGGCGTAATCCTGGAAACATCTCAATTGCATGTTCACAGGGCATTAGCATTCACTGAAGAGCCCAGCTAATGGTTTCTCTTTAGTGGCTTACATCTGTACCCATCTGGCTGCTTTACTGGAACAGATCCGGCTAAGTGGCTCCTTTCTCTCAAGGTTACTAGAGCAGGGACCCTCCTTAGACTCAAACTAGTGGCCTTATATGGGGCTTTTCTGTAAGAAAGACTAATCAAAATGCCAAACTATGTTTTATACGCCAACATTAAAAATATCCACTTCCTGTGAAGTTTGAGGGTTGTTTCTGGTTATCCACTCGCCTGACTTCCTGACATTTACAAACTACGTCCTCTGGAAGCAGGAATCTTGCAACATACTAATCATGACATTTATACAACAGCATCCAAATCGGAAGACCTTACATTTTTGGTTAATCATTTTAGTTCATAATTATTTACATTATTATTTAGATTACAGTGGAAATGTTGTCTGAGACTTGGCTGTATCAGTGCAGTGTTTCATATATGCTAATGTTATGTTTTAGGCCTGCTGGGATATGCCACTCTCTCCTGGAGCTTTCAGACTGCTGGAGCTAAATATCTGTTACACCGCTGCTGTTCTGCCTCTTTAAATATCTCCCTTTGCCAAATAAGTGAAAGAATATGTAAATGCAGCAACACCAGTGCTCAAACTACCACACAGGACTCCACCCAAAAGCTCAACAATAGACAATAAGTATCCCTATCTACCTGCTTTAGCTTCAGTATACAGAGAACATTTTCAAATAATGTTTTTCACTGTACAGTCTCTAGACAGAACATAAATTAACGGGCTTTTGTATTAGTTTTTATTTTACTTGTATATGAGAGGTGGCTGCAAATTACAAGAAACACATAGACTTAAATAAGATGCTCCTATACATTCTTAAAAATGGCCTTGGTACAGCTAATACTTCATTTATGCAGACCTTTTCCCAGAGACACCCACTCCAGGGCTGGGCTGAGGTTTAAAATAAGCACAGATGAAAGCCTAGATGTGAGGGAGCGGTGGGTGAATGAAGGGTGACATCTGAGCACAGATTGAACATAGGAAAGTGAACTCTGGCCAAAAATGTCAGGATGCTATGGCCTTCTTTATATTGCGCTTTGAAAGCTTGGGAGAAGATCCTGCTAGTGGAGGTCAGATCCCGCTCCTCTCATCCTGTATCTGATGCTGAGGATTCACTGCTGAGTAGAGTTACCATATATCACCAACCCTACATGGGTCCTGTTTGTTATTTATCATCAGTATCTGGGTTTCAGCACACTTTAAAAAAAGAATTCTTTATAATACATTTAAACACTGCAGTTTTATGTTTAAAACCAGCCGAAGCTCTAATATTATGACAGACGGAAAAATAACTTCATGAACAGGATTTTTACCAGAGAAGCTGGGGAATTTGGCAAATAAATACAGCACCTGGAAGTCATCCCTGAGAAAGTAAGAGGTCGCAAAGAGTTGGGAAAAAATTGTTTGATCTAACTTGCTGGATTTTGAAGTAAGTCATTGGTGTTCTGCGGGCTTGAAGCCCTCCATGTGGCTAAGGATGTTAGAGCCTATCTCTGGTAGCATGGGGCACAAGGCAGGGGTACAGCCTGGATTTGATGCCAGTTCATCAATTTAGAGACTCCAGTTTGCAACCTGCAGGTCTTTGAACCACGGTGAGAAACCGGAGTATACAGAGGAAACTGCATGACACAGAGAGAACATTCAAACTCCCCATTCGAACCCGCAGCCCTGGATGTGTGAGGTAACAGTGCTGTCCACAAAGTCAGTGTGATACACTGAAACATAACAGGAACTAACAAATTTGACTAGACAGTAAGAGCAGTAAGAGAGTGACACTCTGCAATCACTAGGCTGTGTGTAATAAGGGATAATATAACTGATTTCTTATTTTTCTTTTTTTCCCTTATTCGATAGGCACCCACCACATTCTCTAATAAATGTAATTTTCACATTATATTTAATATACGTTTCACACCTCCTGGGTTGCAGCTTCAAATCTTGCCCCACGTGTGTGGAGCTCATTCTCCCCGTGTCACAAGGAAGTCCTCATAGCCCAATGTCATGCAGTTGGGCTAATTGGTGTCCTGCGATCCTCCCATGGTCTGTTTGTGCAGTTAGAAGATATAGTAAATGGATTTAGGATTACAACCTGGTAACATACAGGGTGGCGTTTAGTTCATTGATGAATGAAACAGTGGTCATGTTCAATTTGAGAGTCAATCCTATTCTTCAGCAGTTATCTGTCTTCAAACTTCCCAATGGCCACAACCCTGCAGCCCATCTCTGTTTGTTAGCATATAGCAGGATGGGGGCTGCTATTTGGTGTAATATTTACTATATGACTGTGTTTAACATTACAGTGCTTTTGGCAGGAGGTAGCTGTGGAGATTCTAACTGCAGTGGGGATCTACATAACCAGCCCCTACCCCCAGCTCCCCCAGCCCGAGCCCACCATGTGTCCTCAGTCTTACGTCAGATCTTCCACGAATGCATTAGTGGAGCTAAGTCTAACAAATGCGATGGCAGTTAGAAAAACAAAAGACAAGCTGCTCTGGTGTCGACACAGGGGAAAACGCTATAAAGTAATGTGGGGGAGTAAAGACGACTGTAAAATGGTGTGTGATTGGGCATCTGGGCGTGCTTCCTTCGAGAGAATACAACAGGCAGTGCTATAGGCTGATTCAGAATCTGAATCATCACCTGAATGCTTCCCATCGCCAGACATTGTGGTTCCCTCCTCCCAACATCTTACAGCTAGATGCACTTAATAAAATTTTTAAGGTTAACTTCACTGAATTTTTCTCTTTCTTGCTCAGATTCTCCAGCATGTCGACCCTCCCAAACGAAAACCCTCCTGAGGATGCCAGCAACCAAAGCTTCTGGATGGTGAGGCTAAAAATGAACAGAGACAGGCTTAGATAAACAGACACTGCTAACACTCGGGACCATTTTGGCAGGGCTCCATAATGACACAGCCCCATTAAAAGGCATGGAACGATAAGGAGAAAAATATATGTCTAAAATGTGTCTCCTCTGAATCTCCTAACCTCATAAAGGACATTCAGATTCCTCATTCTTGATTCCAAGTTACTGCCTTCCATGCACAGTGGCTCCAAGTCAGAATTGTTCAATTCCAGCTATCCGGTTACCGTTCTGTCACTTTTCCAGGCTTCCTTTTCATTCCCTCCATTTTACTTTTGCTCCCTGTACTTGCCTTCCTTTAAATCACCCCCTCGCCCCCCCCCCCACCCCCGATTGGCCGGCAGCAATGTGAGTTGCACACGCTCACGATCTGCTTGCTGTGTAACTCTTGGCTAGTGGGTCACTCGCATGCTTTCACTTACGGTAGCACCAAGTGAGACCTCTTTGTATCGCAGGTGTCGCATGGCCTGAGCTGACAGCACAGCAATGTGTTTGCGAGCCCATAAAGAAAAGAATAGACCTCCTATTTCTCAGAGTACGCCTCCTATTTCTCAGAGTACACCTCCTATTTATCAGAGTACGCCTCCTATTTCTCAGAATACACCTCCTATTTATCAGAGTACGCCTCCTGTTTCTCAGAGTACGCCTCCTATTTATCAGAGTACGCCTCCTATTTCTCAGAATACACCTCCTATTTCTCAGAGTACGCCTCCTATATCTCAGAATACACCTCCTATTTATCTGAGTACGCCTCCTATTTATCAGAGTACGCCTCCTATTTCTCAGAATACGCCTCCTATTTCTCAGAGTACGCCTCCTATTTCTCAGAGTACGCCTCCTATTTCTCAGAATACGCCTCCTATTTCTCAGAGTACGCCTCCTATTTATCTGAGTACGCCTCCTATTTCTCAGAGTACGCCTCCTATTTCTCAGAGTACGCCTCCTATTTATCTGAGTACGCCTCCTATTTCTCAGAATACGCCTCCTATTTCTCAGAGTACGCCTCCTATTTCTTTTACCGTTGACCGAAATTCATGCTGAGCAAATAAGGTGGCATCCCGCTTGTCTGCCAAAGCCAATGTCTCCCGTATCCACCACCTCTGTCTCCTCAAAGAGTAACTGGTAACAGGTGCTGTCTAATTGGAGATGGCGTTATGGTATCGCAGCACTGTGCTGGGATCATCTCAGGAGCCTTGGGCTGCCGGGACGGTACAGCACGCAGCTCATGAGAAGGACTCCAGGAGAAACGGCAAGACAGGGAAGTACAGCACAGCGCCAGGAAAATAGCAGATGGATTTGCCAGACTCCACATCAACAAACAAATACTTGCTCTGGAAATACCATTACGTGCCTCTCTCTCTCTCTCACTCTCTCTCTCTCTCTCTCCCTCTCTCTCTCTCTCTTGCGCGTGCACACACAGACACGCACTTTGTCCTCCTTTAAAAAAAAAAACCTCCAAGTAAAAGCACTGATAGCGGAAGGGGAAATCAGTCAAACATGGCTTTATCATGAAGCACTCCATGAATGACTCGTAATGAAGCCCAGTGATTCCCCGCCCCCCTCCCCCCACCCAGATGACGAATGATCCCTGCTTTATGCTCAATGTCTTCATCAGCCGGGGAACTACCAGCGTACAGTGCGGCGCACAGAGGACTCCTTCCAGGCGTGCAGCGAGATTGTGGCGTGCTTCCAGGAGAGGGCGCGGGTGGAGAGGCAGTACGCACAGCAGCTGAGCGAGTGGAGCACCAAGTGGAAGCCGCTGGTGGATGCCAGTGAGTAGCACCACCCCTGGCTCACTGTAGAGGTTGGGTGGCAGTTCCAGTTGAAATGAAATTTACAATTGAGATTTATGTGGAATTTGCAGAAATCCAGGTACATTGGAAGGCTCCATATCTCATCTTGTTCTCCTTTGAGACACACACAAATATATACAGTTGAGAGGGAAACTTGGGGTCAGAGTACAGGATCAGCCATCTGTCCGACGGCCCTGGAGCATTTTGGGGGAAGTTAAGGGTCAAGGGAGCAACAGGCATGTGACTAGTTTGCTGAGGTTGGGATTTGTGCCAGCGACCTTCTGATCATGAAGGCCTAAACCAGTAAGCCACACCCGTGCGCCCCCCAGGTCCCCTCTATGGCTCTCTCCTGCGGGCGTGGCAGTGCTTCCTCACTTCTGCTGATCGCCTGTCCGTCCTGCACACCTCCATCTGCCGATCCCTTGTGTCTGAGGACGGGGACAGAATGCGGACCTGGCAGAAGGAGACCTTCCACAAGAAAATGTTTGGGGGCTTCCGGGAATCACAAGACTTTGAGACAGGCTTTTCACGTGCCCAGAAACCATGGGCCAAGAGGCTGAAGAAGGTAAACACACCCATTAGATTAAGTGAAAGCTTGGGACATTTTTCAGGGTGAAGTCACAGATAATTTTCATACTTGGGTCACTGATCATGTTAATGGTCTTTGAGCAAAGTTTGCATAATTAGTTACAACTTTATATCTCCCAAGGGCATAAGTTTCGGTTAAGCATTGGGGGGGTTGAGGTCTCCACCCATTTAAGGGGGTCTATGGGGTTGTATTGACTAGTTTTGATGATTGGGGGGGTTACAATCCCCACATCCCCCCATTATTTACACCCATGATATCTTCTGCTATTGACCGATTGCATATCTTTGCTCTTGGTTGAGAAAGATGAAGGTGTACGTTACTTTGAATTGCTTTAGATTGCACCATGAGAGCTCAGACATTGAAGTGTACCAGTAATGGTTTTCCTTTCCTTTACAACTGACACAGCTAAGGGAGTTATTCATTTAAAGAAGTACATTTCTCTGTGGTCCTAGTAAATGTGAGTTGTGGCTTCTATATAGATTAGTGTACGTGTCTGCTTGCTTTTTTGCGCAACATTTTCAGCCTGCTGGAATGAGTTGGGAGGGATGTCCTTCGCTAGGTTTACACACGCCATCGTCTGTGGTGTTCTCTAGCTGGACAAGGCACGCAATGCCTATCACAAGGCATGCCGCAAGGAGCACGTCGCCCAAGACCGGGAGACCCATGCCAGGGGCAACCCTGACATCGCCATCGAGAAGCAGAGGAAGATCCAAGAGGAGAGGGAGCAGGCCAGGGTGGAAAAGGAGAAAGTGAGTCCCGGGACTGGGCCGTTAACTAATAAAACAGGAAAACGCCCAACAGGCAACCAGTAAATTTAATTATAATTAGAAAAAATTTAATCCAAAATTAGAATGCAGCTGTTGTTTTCAATAAAGACACACAAACATAGATTTTAAAAATGATTTATATTTGGAATTTTTGGTAAAGATTTTTATGGATAATGTAAATTCAAATGTCAGCCAAGCTTGTGGCCAAACACGGATGTAAACACATAAAAAGAAGTATTAAAACCTACAGTTTCTTTTTTAATAATTGGTTCTGATTGTGTTCTTGCTCATGTTTTCAAATGTTTGACAGTACACCCTATGATCTGTGAGCCAAACCTTGAGCTGCAGACAACTCAGATGTACTAAAAACATTTTGTAGATGAAACTGACCTTGACTTTGGTGACCCCAGTCTGTCACATTCTCCGCCCCCCTCCCACAACCTTAACCTTAACCTTGGCCCCCCAGGTGCGCAGCCGTTATGAGAAGGTGCTGGAGGAAGTCACACGTTACGCCCCCCGTTACATGGAGGAGATGGAGTCCATTTTTGACCAGTCCCAAGAAGAGGAGAGGAAGAGGATTAGCTTCCTGAAGCAAGCTTTCCTTTCTATACACAGGCACCTGGATGTCACTAATGATGAGAGGTAAATGTGCTCACTGGGAGCCTCTGTCTATTTCTGGTGAACCTCACCCTCTGCACGCACACTGTAACTGGATGGGAGGGTGCCCCCCAGTGGGGCAAAGCCAGATGACAAACCTATTCTCTTATCAGTACTTAATCACCAACAATATTGTAAGAAATGTTACTAAGGATGTTCCAATACCCTGACAATATAATCCAAACCTCTGTTTTGTCTCTGGAGATATTACACACGCAGACTTTGTTGCCCTTCCTTAGGCTAAACATCCGTTTTCTTTATTTCTCCTATGCTGAAATCAAAATGGCCACCTTTTGACTTTTTTCTCTCCTGTCATTGCACGGCTGTTTTCGCATTTATGACCAGAGCAGGTCTTACACGCTGTTACCTTTCTGTGACAGACTGACGGCCAGCATGATGTCAATGCTGAGGCCTTTGCTCTTCCTGTAGGCCTTTCCTCGTCCTGTAGGCCTTTGCTCTTCCTGTAGGCCTTTTCTCTTTCTGTAGGCCTTTCCTCGTCCTGTAGGCCTTTCCTCATCCTGTAGGCCTTTGCTTTTTCTGTAGGCCTTTGCTCTTGCCATAGGCCTTTCCTCTTCCTGTCAACTTCATAGCTTCCCAATCATACCTTTCAGTGTGAAGGCAGTGTACAGCGAGCTCCACCACACGCTGATGTCCATCAATGAGCAGGAAGACCTGCGCTGGTGGAAGAATAGCCATGGCCCAGGGATGCCCACCGACTGGCCGCACTTCCAGGTACAATACAGACCGTCAGTGAACAAAAGTATCATAGCATGGGCGGGCGGCCTGACTGCCTGAGGGAGGCATGCGTGTCTTTTTAGCATTTGAAGACTGATTAAAAGAAGAGGGGACATTTTTCAGGAATGGACTGCGCCTCAAAAAAAGCAGAAGAAAGTAAAGAAGGAAGAACAGAAGAACCCGCCAGAAAGAACGTAAGATGAGCGTAATCGTGCCTGTTCCCCCGCAGAGTGCCGCGGTAAAGCCTAATGCCTGCCCCCGTGGCCTTCTCTCTTCTGCAGTGTGATGATTGGAGGGGTGCGTGTCAGGGCACTGTATGACTATGTGGGACAGGAGCCAGATGAACTCTCCTTTAAAGCAGGTAACTCCGCTAGCTAATTGCTAAAAGCTATTTCTTTAAGCGTATGATTAAGGCCTGCCAGTCTTCCTGTCCGCATCTGCAGCCCCGTTTGCATTTGACTGATCGTCCCTCAGTCTTGCCTTTTTTTCACCAGTCCTCTGTGCCCAGCTCTGCCATTTTGTATGCTGATCACTTGCTGGTTCGGTCTCACTTTGCAGAGATATTGATAACTGCGATTATGGTGTCCCAGTCAGACTAAAAACAGCAAAAACCACAGGCTAGTTGCTGTCACTTCCCTATACATGGCCAGGAGTTATACTGGATGTGCCCTTATTTACAATTATATTTAACTTAATACAAGCTCATAAATTCTGTAGGAAGGATGAGATTGCTTGTGAATAGCTTAAACAATTATTTTATAATGCTGACATCCTTACGTTAGGAGGATAGACCTTTCAGGGGCCCTAAGGTTTAATATCCAGCTGGAATTTTGCCCAACACTTCCTGAATCTCCACAAACATCTCTAGCGAAATTGTCACTCTCAAGCATATCATTTAGTACATTCTTGTCTTCTGTTCATCATGAGCTTCTTTCCACTGCATTCTGATTTTTCCTCAGGGGATGAGTTCATTAAGACAGAGGAAGAGGATGACCAGGGCTGGTGCAGAGGAATGAAAG
>JAODKC010000254.1:0-15903 GCA_026777985.1 Mormyrops attenuatus
ACAAGAAATTACTCAAAATGCAGCATGGAAATTTTGTACACATTCCAAGTACAGAATTTATTTTATTATTTCAATGATGTATTGTAAGGTGTAAGCTATACACAAAGTATGAGTTTGATATTTATTGTCTGATTTATATTTATCACATACATCAGAGGATTAATGAAATAATATTTATTTTGCATATAAATAATAGGATACAGATATTACAACTAAGAAGCTGACTGAGACATACATTTAGTATTTTTGAACTTAACCTGGTCACTCAACTGCACAGTATTTTGCTTCCTCACAGTTATGGTGAGGTTTGCCAGACAATGGCAGATATTTCTCTTCATGCAGTGTCTCAGTTTCTGCATTCAAAATAGCACCAAGTTCATTTAAAACTGTGTACTCTTTCAGTCCTTAATCCATCAGACATTTCTTCAATTGATGCTATGGATAGACTCTAATGAGATCAGGAGCACACATAATTTTATTATTTTATTTATTTTCTAACTCTCATAAAGTCCTTACAGGACCCTCCTGGCTTCATTTTTATAGTAATGGAGTGCTGCCATCTTTATTCGGAAATGACAGCCACTGGACACACTTCTCCCTGAGACCTTGCTGCACTATTTCAGTCTTCTTGCTATACTTCTCACACGTACGGGGCATAGTAATCGACAGAGGGTTATGAACTTCCTCCACCATCTGTTTCTACACAAAGTGTAGCTATGGAAGAGGTACTGCAGCATGTCCTTTGTGGCAGAAATACATGCATTTGGATTGCTATGCATTATAACAGATTCCTCACTTAGCTCACCTTAAGCATTGAAATTCTGGTGCCAAGTGTACATCATTCTTGCTGGACTACCGTCTGTTGCATATGTAGGTGTCGACTTAAAGCTGATAACATAAAACCAGGGTTCAACTTGCTTGAGCGCCAAATTTGCAATTGTAACATCTTGTTAAGCTGTGTCATTTGGATCCAGAGTACTTCTGATTAGATGTCATTTAATGGTTTATTCGCAGGTAGTGGCTCAGAGCTTCTGAGCGCTGGTCAGGATTGAGCCTTCATCTCTTATGACGTGACGGAAGGTCAGACGGCGTCACTGGTGATACCAGGCGTCCATATGAAAGCATTTATTACATTCTGCACTTGGCAAGGCTCTCAAAGCATCTATGGTGAATCATTTCCACTAAGTCTGGCCTCACACTGAGAGGAGTGACAGGTTTCCATGTTATAATGAGTCCGTCTCGTTTATTCTGGAGCTCTCATTGTGAGAAGTATGACTTTGCCAGTAGAGATGTGGCCAGATTTTCTCTGCTGTATTTCAAGGTTTTTCAGTCCAGGTCCTGCAGACCCATTGTTTTTGCTGCATACATGTTAGCTGAGACATTCTTAACATTTTAAAATAAATTTTGGCGACTAAAATGAATAATGTGGCTTTAAATTACAGTCAGCTTATTTAATGCCAATTCTTTAGTAGCGTCTTATAATTATTAGTTTCATTTAATTACAGTTAAGTACCTGAAGGATGTTACATTATTAAGCTACAAAGTACTCAGTACAAAGAAAACAAATTCAATTAACTAATTTGATACTAGTTTTTGCTGAAAAAAAAATGTATAAATGCATGACATTTCCCATAAAGAGTAGGTAGTTGCAATTCTTAAATGATCTGAGTTTCCTCCTAATCGTTTAATCAAGATTAATTAATGAGAACTTAGAACATAAGAACATAAGAAATTTACTAACGAGAGAGGGCCAGTCCACCCATCAAGCTTGTTTGGGGAGAATTCAACTTAACAGCTTAAAGCTGTTATAATCTTAGCTTTGATTTAAAGGAATCCAAGGTTTTAGCTTACACTACACTAACAGGAAGACTATTACTACATGCTGTGTAAAAAAGTGCTTTCTCAAATGCAGTTTAAAATGTTCCCGCTAATTTCCAGCTATGGCCACAAGTTCTTATATTGGAACTAATACTGAAGTACCTATTTGGTTGAACAGCATCCAGACCTGTTAGAATCTTGTATACATGGATCATGTCCCCCTTAATTTCCTTTGCTTGAGGCTGAACAGATTCTGCTCTGCTAACCTCTCCTCATAAGACATTCCTCTAATACCAGGAATCATTCTTGTAGCCCTTGAACCCATTCTAAGGTAGCAATGTCTTTTTCTTAGTAGGAGTAAAAACCTACAAACCCAGGTGAATGAAGTTACCTTTCATCCAGTTATTAGGCCTGAATGCACCCTTTTACCTAATAATTCCACAGTTTATATCTGCAGAAATATCTTGTGCAAACTTTAACGGTAATTCCACTCTGCCTTCAAATAAATGAAGAACCTTCCAGAATTGGATTGCTGTTTCATTTTAATCATCCCATCTTACCCAAAGACATCACCAGCTTTAACCTATTAAGTATACAAGTGCAAAAGAAACCCTGTGGTTTTCAAAATTTTCTCCAAAACCCATTAATCTTAGTAATCGATTGTCTATCTTGCTGAAGGTTGTGGGTTCCAACCCATTTTTAATTGTGTCCTTGTAAAACTGATTATACTGCATATATGTCCCTGTGATTACTGGATGATTTTAGTCCCCTGAATTCCATTGCCACAAAGGACATTTTGCTGTTCTGTCTTGTTTTCAACCTGTTCCATAGTCCATAGTCCATAGTCTGTGTTTCCTGGCACTGTGTTTTATATACTGTAATATCCATGTGGAATGTCAGAGATTTTGCATTGACACATCTGAAGAGCAGACATCATGTTTTAAAGACTGCTATTCAGTGTTATGTAACAGGGGTGAGAAGGCAGGCCAGTCATGCATCCTTCCAAGGAAATCTGCCAAAATCTGGCATCTAAACAGCAGAATACTCTGCTCCCGGGTAGTAGATCTTGGCAGTAGATCATCCCAGCTGTCCAAATTAAGTTCTGTCATTTTTATGTAGTTCCTTTAAATCCACACAAATCATCCCTGTCTGTTTTTTTTGGCATTGGGAAGCAACTGCACACAACTGATATTCAGTATAACTACATACCACTTCCATATCCCCCCCGCCCCCAGCACCCCAACATGTGAACTTCATCGTTCACAATGACCTCTTGGGTCTGTTTGATGTCTCTTTGGTTAACAGTAACCTCTATGCTCATTGAAGAGCTCACTACTGTATATATGAAGTACCAAAATCACATGATCACTGTTCACTCCTGGGCTTTTTTTATTCACAACACTCCTCACTTGTGGCTCCTTGGCAAGATTATTGTTGCTGGATGTGTCATGACCGATGCGTTAGCCTTTGAAGCCATTTTGAAAGTTGCAGGAGTTGCTGTGTTTTGTTGGGACCCAGCATTATAAAATCATCTGTTATGACAGAAGCCGCTTGAGGTGCTCTGTATTGCTGAGCTCATGCACAGATCCACATGCTGGGCCAGTACTCTGCTGTTCCTGGCCCTAGGCTCTCTTTTTAATTATTTCAGTCCTTCATCTCATCCAGTTTATGCTTCAATAATCCGTTTTCCCCCACCTTCTGATTCAGACACAATTTAAATGTCAGTCAGCAACTTATCAAAAAAGTCCATGCCTTGGGGCTTTAAATTTACAGGTTTCAATGATCCTATATCTGTATATCTCATAAAAAGTTCTCCAAATCTTCTGCAGTTTCAGCAATCAGTTAAAATCCTTTAACCTTGTACATGTATGCCTGTTCACTTCTGTATTGCACTGTGTTGTGTTTCACTGCAGTTTATAAATTCTTCTCATCCTGAAGATGCACCATTGTTTTCTTGTTGATTGACCGGATAAAATTTAGCAAAACAGCGCTGTATTATAATGGGAAAAGTATTATACAATAGTGGGACACACATACAAATATTCCATTTACCTTAGCATGTTTCTGGTACTTATGGTGTGGCTTTAAAAATGGCACCTACTCTGTCACTCACTGTTTGCACTACATAGAACTGGTATCCCCCCACCCCCACCCAGTCTGTGCGTGGGTGGTAGCAGCTATCTTGGAATAGCAATGCAGCACTGAGAAAGAATCATCCATTTTTCCTATCACTGTTTCCCTCTAAAAAACATTTTCCTTGTTCTGTCAAGTTTCACCATTTCATCGTCTCTTGAAAGCCATTCCCTTTAGCTCGTAATATACCGCCCTATAATCTTTATCCATCTCACCACCTCTCTGATTCCTTCTCTATTTCCATCCAGTTGTCTTTAAGAAGCAGTACTGAAAATCTTTATAAATAATCCAAATTGGCATTGGTGGTTAAGGGATTTCAAAGGTTGGGTACCCTTGTTTCACTATGCTGCCTGTCAACTGAATTTCTTAGGTTCTGCAGAGAAAATTATGAATTTTTAAGAAAGATAGCTTCTAAAAAAATAATAGTCCTGCACTGAAAGTGTCCGTAACTCCATACTGTGAGATAGGAGCAAGGAACATGTTTAATAAAGAAGAGGCCACGAAAAAGAAATTGAGGAAAAAAATATTAGGTTAAGAGTGGGTTGGAAAAAACACACAAGAAGGACGAAGATCTATGATATCTTGCATAAATTTGGAAATCCCAGATATATGAGATACAACAGCATTAATCAGAAATTATCACACAGATGCAATTGGTAATAAACAATCGGCAGGGTTTGCGTTCATTATAGCAGTATGTCAATGGGCAGGTCATTGCGTCTTATTAACGTGGCTGAAATTACTGAAAATGATCATTTTTTATACATTTGCATATGGTTGGACGTAGTGGAGTAATTTCGTCGTGGTAATGCATCATAACGGTGCATTAGTACATTTGTTGTTAAATCACAGCCTTGTTCATTAATAGTCAATAAGGCATTACATGTCAGTGTGTCTACAGTGGACATTCAGTACAATCATGAACCTTCGGGAAATCAATCAAGTAAGCACTCATAATAGAGATAACCAAAAGGATTTTCTAATTAAATGTACGTTTTCTGTCTGTAGTAACCTAGTCGTTTACGGAAACAAAAATGTATTTTTTTAAACTGCATATGGCGTTTAAGCAGTATGTTAGCTGTGTATAAATATGAGTATCCATGTACAATGAAGTTATCGTCAGATGTGTACAGCTGTGGTAGCACTCGTTTTCATTTTCTGCGATATCATGGGGAAAAAATAACAGTTCGCAATAACAGAGATTGATTTCAGAAACACATCGTTTTATATTAGTCCGTTTCATTGTGTCGCAGCAAAGAACCCAAGAATGTAAAACTGAGGTCTTACCTGGATGTTGCCTTCTGTATTCTTTGTGTGAATTATAGATGGTGAACGCACATTTCTCAATATTAAGAATAACAAACTTATAACAAAATTGTATAATTAATCTTTAAGATTTACCGTGGTCAATCGTGAAACGCACCGTGCTGTCAAATACGGTTTGACAGAACGCAGCAACGTTCCCACTCCATGCTATTTGCGCCTCAGTCTCACTCTTAAATATCCTCAAAAAAACCCCAAAAAACACGGAAAACGTTAATACGGCTCTTATTCATTTTTTATTCCATATTCCTGGTTCCCACAAGCATTCTTTTCTCTTCGCTGAGTCGGATCACTGACGCTGGTAACTACCTTGCCTACGCTGAAAGAAGAAAAAAATAAAAGAGCATGTTTAATATGGAAGTAAAAGTGGATATATGCGAAAATAATATTTCTTTAATGTCTGTTTTTGGATTATGTTAACAATTTACCACTTGACATTTACATTACTATAGTAATTTTAACACGCCCGCATTTGTGGGGTATATCACGTAAAGAAATAATTAAATGGTATACGGAGCGATCGATATCGTCTGATTTATTAAAACGGGATGAAATGATTTTTCTAGAGTGAAATTCTGCATAAGAATTTACAATGTCTTAAAGTGCCTTCTTGATTTATCATGTCCCTCCACACATGTCAGCGTTCTCTGTCAAATTATAAAGAATAGCGCGATTGCTGTCTCTGACGGTCCGCTTCGTGCATTACTCGTTAGTTGATTGGCCTTCACTGTTACCAGCACCATGATTTTAACTGCAAAGACACGACTAGCCAACTAAAGCGGGCTTTCATTGCTACTTAGAACATTTCTGTGGAGACATTCGTTTAAGGGGGAAATATGGAACAGTGATTAATTCAGACATAGACACACTGATACAGTAACACACATGCGCATATATCTCACTTCATGTGCAGGCTGCATCAGGAAAACGCCTTAAAATATCAGGAGACATAATACTTCACGTTTTGTTTCTATAACTTAGCTGACGGACCTTAAATTTCGTTTGCTTTAAAATACAAAGCGAATCGTAAAGTGTCAATACTTGGTAAAAACCTTAAAATTATATAAACGATTCAAAAACGGTTGCCATGGTAACTAATCCGTCAGCGCTAATTGTGAAAAAGACGTTAACTCTACATGTATACACAGTGTTCAGTTTCTCCCTGTATTCGCCGTTCTTTTTGCACCATAAACATACCTCAGCGTTTTCCTGGAATGCAAAGCATTAATATTTATTGTCTCATTACTCTTTCTACCACTTTTTCCTCTCATGCTTTTGGATTATTTGACTTCGTTATATTCGTTTAATATTTTTTTTCAGTCACTTAATTGTCTGATTGACATGATAAAACGAAATACACGAAATCCATGTACTGCACACATTTTCCCTCAGCTTAAGGTGCTACAACAAATACACAATAAGCAGCTTTTCGGCATTTTATCTTAGGCTCCACCGATAGAAATCCATATAGCTGGAATGTATTCACTTGTTAAAATTAATTTAAAATGGAAAGCACTGATATTTCCTTTATTTATGTGTATTTCATTGGACTGTATTTGATTTTAAGATCAGAGTAAAATATCTCTATACTTTTTAAAAATTAAAGGAAGCCCATGGCACAATGCAAGAGACACCTTGCAATGGATGGCATTCCAGTGCATGGTACATATACTGTGGGCAAGTTTGCCATTTCACCTAACCACTGGACTGTGAGGGAATACAGAGGAACTGGTGGTAAATTCAAAAAGATTTGCAACCCTGGAGGTATGAGACAGCAGTGAAAGCTAGTGAAACACCGTGTGACATGACATAATATAAGTTTAAAATGGAGCAGACATGAGTCATGATTTCATGTAAATCAAAGGACCTTGTTGCAGACAAGAATTTTGAACACAGAGACACAGAAATAAAGTCACAGGCACACATTGCAATATGATAAGTCACCTTTGAGTTTTCTGCTATTCTGTTTGTGAGGAAAAAAATCACCAATGTTAAATATCATTGTGAGTATGTGTGTGTTACGATACAGTACCTGTCATCACAGGCTACATCAGAGCTGGTCTTAGCTGATGCAGCACTTTAGGCGAGTATCACCACCTGCACCTCCCATCCGAGGCAAAGTGAAACTGGCTGACAAGTCGGCACCCCCGCAGAAGCTGGTGCCGTAAGTGGCCGCCTATGTCGCCTATAGGATTGAACGCCCCTGTGCTACATCCAGGTTAGCTGAGAATGAAGAGTTTGTATCGGTGACAGTTGTAGACTCTCGGCCTTTGGGCAGAATATATTCCATGCTGAATAAGATACATAAATGGTTTTCTTTATTTTTAAAGGGAATGAGAAGTAAAAATATAGGTATATTAACTGCTGTGCCACAAACCATTATTTTTGTGATGCTGCATAATGGGAGTTTATTTTTTAAAGTACATTATAATACCCTTAATGCAAGGGGGGCAATCCCCTGTACTATACAAATCATAGAAATAAATCACTGCAATGTTTAAAAGAAAAACATTTTCAATATCAAAAAGCATTTCAAATACAAATGCTTTCTGGTATCAGACTGCCCCTGATGGGATGTTTTTGTTTGTAGCATAATTCTTTATAGACACTCTAGGGAAGTCCAAGGAGGGTGGCTGTTTCTGAGATGTTGGAAACACGATGTCTAGCACCAAAAATGATATCATATTTAAAACCACTTTGATCATTGATCTTTTGAGACTTAGCCATACAGAAAGTGAACCTCTTCACCATGTCTACATACTATATTTATTCACCTGCAGCCATATGATTTGCCATTAGTAGGAGCAGGCTGTTCATGTTAATGAGGAGGTACACCTAATAAAGTGTATGTAAAAATTGTTAGAATCCCAAATTATTGAATAATACATTTATTATATTTAGAATGAATCCATCCATCTTCAAACTGCTTGTTCAGTGCAGGTGATAGGATGGCACAACACACATGGACACACTTGCAACACATCCAATTATGCCTCATCATATAAAAAACAGAAGAAATTTATAATAAAAAATCCTGCATATTGTATCACACATGATAAGTGGATGGGCTCAATATGTTATTTTATGTTGTTATGTCAAATGAGGTAAATACATTTCTTTCGAGATCAATAAAGTATTTATCTATCTAGATATACAATACAAATATGGGAAGTCTATGTTTAGATTCTGTAAACACAGAAATGTTTGAAAACAGATTCCTTTCTATAAAATCATATATAATATCATATTTATTGGAGTAATGAATATGCTCAGGCAGCACAGTCTGGTTGTAATTTCAATAATCTTGCTATACCCTTCTTACCCTCAAATTCATATTACCCACAACATTATCCTACATACACAACAAAATCCAAACAACTGTAACATCACAATGTGTATTTTTTGTCTCATGTTGAATGATGGGGTGGAAAGTGTTGGGGAGTAGCTTACAGTACCACAATTCGTGACACTAACTTTACTTTTTTCAGTAGCTTATCAGTAGTGTAGCTTCTTTTAAAACGGTGTAGCATTTGCAGAAACAATTTTTTAAAATAGTGATGTAGTGGCTAAAAGCTACATCTTTAAAAAATACAAAACATCTTTGTTGAATTACGACCAATTCCACTTATGTGGTAAATATGTGGCCACGACTGTGCCGCAATACGACAATATAACTAAAAGATCCATCCATCCAGCCATCCATTGTCCAAACCGCTTATCCCAGTGGGTCGCGGGGAGTCCGGAGGCTATCCCGGAAACTATGGGCACAAGGCGGGGAACAACCCAGGATGGGGGGCCAGCCCATCGCAGGGCACTGACTAAAAGATAATATATTTTTATTATATAGTAATTAGTATACTATACATATGATAATTTTGCACAAGATTTTTTCATATTAAAATAAAGGGCCAGCTCACAACCAAATCGACTTACGACTGGTCGTTTGAAACAGATCGCTGTCATAAGCCGACAACGACGACGTTATTTTTCTCTCTTTACAAAGATGGGTATTTTCAACTACCAGGTGTTTTTGATTGGTGTTTTTTGCTTGAATACTCTGGAGATTTGAAAAAGGGATTTTGGAGACTTTCATTAAAATGCATAGGAGCACTTTGGTTCTTGGACAGATTATTAAAATCTATCTTTTATTGTCTTTTTTGTTGTAACCCTTCTAATTTTCACACAGCAATTGTAAAGTACTCTTGGTTTACACCAAAGAAAGATTTTTTTAAAAATCTTATTGTGATTTGACATTACACTGTTATAAAAAAAGATCATGCTTCACATTTTTTCTTAATCTGCTTTAAGAGTATCCTACAGCATAAATATAAAGTATTACTGAATGAAATAGCTTTGATGTAGTTAGCTACTTTTTCTCTGTAGTTTGTAGTGTAGCTATTAAAACAGTAGCTTGGCTGTAACTTAGCTGTTTTTAATCATAAATAGCTTTTAGCTTGAAAAGCTACCATTTAAGAGTAGCTTCCCCAACACTGTTTAGAAGCAAGGTCAATAATATATGGTGACCGATTAGTGTCAATGTGCTTATGATTCTTAAAACTCTTTAATCAAATGACAACGCATATGCTCTACATTAACAAAACGTGGCAATTTATTAGATGTGCTGAAAATTCAGACAACACTTTAGTCAAAATGACGATACCCACACTAGATTTTCCAAATGCTGTAAACTGACAGATGCGATGCAAATCCTGAAAACACATGCAAAACAAATGCTGCAAATCTGCTCACAAAACAATGAAGGGGGAGTTAGGATGATTCCAAGGGCCTGTGAGTGAAAGGTGAGCTAAAAAATGTGCCTACCTGTAGGGAAGCTTACACTGCTAGTGATTTATTTTGTATAGTTTACCGTGCCTTGTGCTTGAAGGAACAAGTTGTGGTTATGAAAATGGGACAGACAGTTTGTTTCCTAAT
This sequence comes from Mormyrops attenuatus, assembly GCA_026777985.1. Classification (NCBI taxonomy): domain Eukaryota; kingdom Metazoa; phylum Chordata; class Actinopteri; order Osteoglossiformes; family Mormyridae; genus Mormyrops; species Mormyrops attenuatus. The sequence continues at coordinate 10,207 of JAODKC010000254.1, forward strand.
ATGAGATAGCTTATACTAAATGTAGCCTGCAGATGGAGACAAAGTTCCAAAGTGCTATGAAGTCTGAGGGTCCAGTTTGTGATGCTTTTTGTAATGAGCTTGGGTTTTTAGCTGAGGCTGTATGTGCAGCCTCAGAGGATTCCTTCTGAGGGTTACCCCCACTCATCTACAGTGTGCCTGCAATTGACTCCACTTACAGATACACAATAACCAGGGCTGCTGGACTGGACTTGGCAGTTTATTTCAGGTAAATGTGTACAACATACAAATGCGCTCCCTTTCTCCTTCCTCCCTTCCACTGGTCTCCCGCGCTCGCTCTCCGCATGCCACCTACATCTGCATCCGGCTGCGTGCCCACACACACACACGCATACTCCTCCCACATCACATGGTTAGCCCTGACATTTAGTTTGTTACATCTCCCCCTTACCAAGAAAAAGGTCTGACCCCAGGTCAACCATAGCATCATACATGGAGACTTATAGGGGGGAATGAGATAGTGAAACCATACATGGCAAGAGGCTCAATACCACAATAAGGAAATATATACACCACAGAAAGCTAAAGTGGTGGGGAGTCAAACAGCTCAACAGATAGAGACAGATATGAGACATAGGAGTCATAAAGATGCAGACATATCAGGACAACCCAGCACTGCCACAGCCTGCCATTTATAAACACAGGACAAGGAACAACACAAGAACAGAACAAACAAACAATCTTACCCCATCAAGTCAGTCCATGTCCAGTCTCTGGGTATGGAATGGGTCAGTCAGGTGTGTCGCCCCCCAATTAGCAGTGATACAGGGCACCTTCCTTAACCTCAGACCATGACCATGTGGATAGCCTTGGGAGTGGGTCTGGTCAGGAGAGTGACTTGCAACTGGGTCTAGGTGTACGGCCATCTCTAATTCACCGTCCAGGGTTCATGCTACAGAGAAAAGCATGTCACTAAGTTTGTCACTTGTGTCAGGTTCAGGGATAAAGTCACTGTGTGAAACTCCAGTGGGTGCTTTTGTGTCAGTCAAGTCAATGGGGGTGGTTACATCCTCCCCAAACGGCAATGTGGCCCAACCAGCCAGATCCAGGTCCTCCCCCAAACCGGGGTTGGGGGCACAGGAGCTAGAGGGCACGTCAGGAGACAGTGAGTCCACCCCGCTTCCTGAGATGGCGGAGTCCCAAGTATAGAATTGGCACGTGTAAACCACATGAAACACCCCAATATCCCTATCATCCTGTAGTGAGGTAAGGCGGTAATTTATGCCTAAAGGGGCCCTAAAAAACTGGCACAAGTTTGGCCGCGAACCCACCCATCCTGTCCGAGTATAGGTGATTGTGCACTTTCACGAGTTCATGAATCCTAAAAGTAATAGTGCGTTCCTTTTGCCCTTGGAACTCGGATTCCGAGTTTTGAAGCCGGAAGTGACGACATGCGTGCTCCCGTATCTCGGAGCAGCACAGAGGATCCCGAGTTTCGGATTCAAGATGGCTGCGCCCTTTATCAACAGAAGTTGTAGTTTTATACTGTTTAAGCACCTCTTCTCATTTATGGCTAATTAAATCGGTAGCACACACTATACCATCCAACTTATCTGTGGACGTGTTGCTATGGAGTTTTATATAAGTAAAGCACCGCGCATAATGTGTTAACTGATATTGCTAACAATGGCTCAATTAACCGGGCTAGAATTGGATTTTATGATTAGTCGGATTATTTACGGTAGTTCGAGCTAATTGTAGGTGAACGAAAATAAAGACCATTTAAACTGAGGTACCTTAAATCCGACAAGTTGTCCTACAAAGCAAAAAATCTTGCCTTTTTGAAATGGATCCATGGTATTGCTACTTCTGTGGCAGATGGAATGCATCCGACTCGGTTTCTCCAAGTTTTTAGCGGATGTCACGTAATCTCGGAATCCGAAAATCGGATCCCAAGGCAAATGGAACACACTATAACATGCTGCCGACGCCTGTCATACTGTTTCTTTTGTATGGCGTGACTTTCCGCGAGACAGTCCCGTACACAGGCATGAGCAACTTCCAAGCCAGCCACCAGTGCATCACTATAGTATATATGCTGTGTGGGGTTGAGCAGGTAGGGGGTTATGTGACAGCATGTCTGGTACCTTATTCGCGCCTGGGTTTATACATGACCCTGAAATCAAACTCCTGGAGTCATAAATACCACCTCGCCAAGTGGCATGTGAGGTCTGGCCATGACATCAACCACTGCAGACTGCTGTGATCCGAGTAATCAGTAACTAAAGACCCCTCCACATAAGGCTGCAAATACTCTAGCACCAAAATGACAGCTAAGCACTCTTTCTCCGAGGTGAAGTACTTCCGGTCTGCTTTATGTAGGGTATGGCTAGCGAACGCAACCTACACCTCCCTGCCTTCTGAGTCACGTTGCGTTAGGGAACAGCAGAATAGGAGATGAGGTACATTGCGTCCTCAACTCCTCCAATGCCCTCTGGCAAGACTCATCCCACTTAAACTCTGTTCCATCCCAAGTCAAAGCAATCAATGGTTCCGCAATACTAGCGAACTGCCTAATGAACTTCCGGTAATAGCCAGCAAGACCAAGAAACTGACAGACATATAATGCAGAGTTAGGCATGAGGAATTCTGCTATGGCCCTGTCTTTTTCCAGGTTTAGGTTCATCCAATCCTGAGAGACCTTGTAGCCTTGGAATAATAACTCGTCCCTCAGGAATTGACACTTATCCCCCTTTAACATCAGCCCTGCATTACGCAAACGACTAAACACAGCCCTCAAATCCTTGACGTGTTCCTCCAGGGAGGGTGACACCACTATGATGTTATAGCCTTCTGAGCTACACTGAGCCTGTGGCTCAGTGGGCTAAGCCTGTGTGCCTATAATCAGAAAATCACTGGTTCAAACCCAGCCTCAGCATGTCTCTGGGTCCTTGAGCAAGGCTCTTAACCCACAGCTCCCTGGGAGCCCCAACAGGTGGCTGCCCTTTGCGGACAGCTTACTCTGCAAAGAGCAAGTTGACGGAGGCATACAGACTATTTCCCCACGGGATCAATAAAAGTATCTATTATTATTATTAAGTACACTGCTCAGATTTTATACACTAGACCGGCCAAAACAGACTGCATCAGCCACTGAAAGGTGGCTGGAGCATTACAGAGGCCAAAAGGGAGAACCCAAAACTGAAACAGACCACAGTGGGACACGAACGCTGTCTTGAGTTGGGAGTCAGGGGCCACAGCCATGTACAAGGAAATCAAGCCCCTTGTCGATTCTCGGGAGCGGGAACGAGTCCTCACCGTAATGTTATTCAGCTTCCGATAACCTACACAGATGCAAGGCTCACCATTAAGCTTCTATACGATGACAATGGGGGAAGCCCAGGGGCTAGAACATGGCTCATTGACTTTGTCATGGGGTATGTTCTCAATCTGCTCTTCAATTATTGCGCGTTTTACCCGCGAAGTGCATTATGGGGGGAAGTTTATAGGCTTCTCGGAGGTTGTCTCAAAGACGTGCGCTACTAAGTCAGGGTGCCCAAGCTGACCCGAGAACAGGTCAGCAAACTCCCTAGGCAAACATGTTACTTTAGCGTTATCGGTATCCTGCCTGCTAAACCCTGGCACTGGAGATGAGGGTGACAGAGAGGCCACAATGGCCTCAGCATCCACTAGGTCGTCAACGCCTACGGCAGACGCCTCCTCCTCTAAAGCAGGTGAGCAGACACCTTCACCGAATTTAATAGAATGAGACAAACTGTGGATAATCAGTGAAGTCCATACCAAGGATGACAGGAGAAGTCAGACCAGGAATGACTACAAATCGGTGGTAGAAAGATTTGCCCCTAAATGAGAATGAAATCCATAGAATGCTCTGCAGGGAGCACAGAGCAGAATCCGCCAGTGTTAATGGTGGAGCCATCCACAGTCACACCTTATGGGCGAAACAACAGAGCGTGAGGACTCTTGGGTGTACCACCGATGCCCCAATATCCAGGGTTGCCTGTAGCCAGTTACCTTTCAGATTGACTGCTACTAACAAAGGAATGTTCCATGAAGCAGTCATCTGATATCTTGGGAAAAGACAGAGCATTAACCAATGCCACGGCCTGAGAAGAAAGCTTGGTGAAACCTCTACGACCGCGCCCCCTCTGGTCGCCACCGAAAAAGTCCAAAAAAAAGAAAAACAACTGCCTAAGAGAAAAAAGAAAAAAAGCAGTAGACCTCATCCCTTAAGCAAGGAAAAAAATCATACTATAAGCATACAGTAGACGCTGTTCTAAAAGATATTCCATATGGGGAAAAAAATGTTGCACATTGAGACAAGGCACAAAGCTGTGTGGCATGGAAAGCTGCAACACATTATGAGCAACCGGAATGTCCCTTCGCCCATAGAAAGAAAAAGGTCTCGAGCTTACCGCGGGAGGAAGGAGAAGCAGAGGGAGACTTGCCAAAGTATTCTCAGAGTCCGTGCACATCCAATTCCCTGTTCAGGCACCACTGTAATGTGTGTGTGGCCTCAGAGGATTCCTTCTGAGGGTTACCCCACTCATCTGCAGGTGTGCCTGCTATCGACTCCACTTACAGACGCATAATAGTCAGGGCTGGCGAACAGGTCAGGTCAGGTCAGGTTGGAGAGCATGCGCTGATGCAGCGTGTTGCTGCACCCACCAGATGGTGAAACCACACGTGAAATTCCAAAAAGAGTTACAAATTTAGATTCATCTGACCGCAGAACAGTTTTCCACTTAGCCGCAATCCATTTTAAATGAGCTTTAGCCCAGAGAAGACGTTGGTGATTCTGGATCATGTTCAAATACGGCTTCTTCTTTGAATGATACAGTTTTAACTGGAATCTTCGGATGGCATGGTGAATTGTGTTCACTGCCAATGTTTTCTGGAAATATTCCTGAGCCCATTTAGTAATTTCCATTGCAGAATCATGCCTATTTGTGAGCAGGGCTGCCGAAGGGCCCGAAGATCACGGGCATCCAGTATGGTTTTTTGGCCTTGTCCCTTACACACAGAGATTTCTCCAGATTCCCTGAATCTTTTGATATATTATGTACTGTAGATGATGATATTTTCAACTTCTTTGCAATTTTATTCTGAGGAACTTTTTTCCTGAAATTGCTTCACTATTTGTCGATGTAGTATTAGTGGGATTGGTGATCCTCTGCCCATCTTTACTTCTGAGAGATACTGCAACTCTAAGATGCTCTTTTATACCTAATCATGTTACTGACCTGTTGCCAATTGACATAATTATTTGCAAATTGTTCCTCTAGCTGTTGGGTTTTTGTACCACTAACTTATCCAGTCTCCTATTGCCTCCGTCACAAGATTATTTGAAAACTGGATAACAGACAGGAAGCAGTGGGTAGTTATTAGATGCACAATGTCACAGTGGGCCTGTGTTCATAGTGGGATATCGCATGGTTTAATTTTAGGACCACTATCATTCCTAATTTGCATTAATGATATTGACACAAATACATACAGTAAACTGGTTAAATTTGCAGACAACACCAAGGTGAGTGATATAGCAGATACCGAACTAGCAGCACAGAGGGTACAATGGGATCTTGATTAAATTAGCGACTGATAGCGGGCTGATACCTGACAGATGAAATTTAACGTAGATAAATGTAAGGTAATCCATGCCGGGAGCAGAAATATAAAGTACAGATATTTTATGGG
>JAODKC010000255.1:0-15769 GCA_026777985.1 Mormyrops attenuatus
TAATATATAGAACATTTTCACATGTTTAACAAATCAACAATGAAATTAATGTTAACATTAAGAACAATATGATTTTGCACAACCGTATTGTTCTCTGTAATATGGATATCAGAATTGCGCAGGGTGACTGCGCAGTTGCACCGCATCGCTGAGCTCCTCGACGGCTTTTTGTTTACGTCCGACGGAATCCGCCGGAATCCGCGTTTTACCCTCACCCAAATATTTGTGCTTGTTTAAACTGTTGTTTAATGCTCGGGCATGTCTACTTGTTTAAAAGTTAAAAACTTGGGACTTGTGTGTCGTTTTGTGCTTAAAATACGGTGTTTGCTTTTGATAGTGTTGCGTTCGGGCATGCCCGGACTTGTTTATAAGTTAAAAACTTGTGCCGTTTTGTGCTTAAAATACGGGGTTTCTCTTGACAGTGTTTTGCTGTTTAAAACTTTTGTTGTTTTAAAAATTTGTGCTTAAAATACGGGGTTGTCTCTTGACAGTGGCTGTTTTAAAAACTTGTGACTTGTGCCGTTTGTGGTTAAACTCAGCATTTGCGCTTTTTGACTCTTGCTTTTCTTTAAAATGTCGGAAGGAAGGGGGGCTGCAGCTGGCCCTGTCAATCATTGGTGATGACGTCATGGGGGGGGCTACGTTAAGCCCCGCCCCAAGTGCCACTTAACCTTTTTTAACACATCAGTGAACACGTCAGCCAGCTGATCTGCACACTCTTTAAGTACCAGGCCAGGTATGCTGTCAGGACCTGAAGCTATGTGAAGGTCAACTCTGGATAGCGTTCTCCTCACTGCAGCTGTAGACAGACATTTGTATTGCTCCAAATTAGTTCCAAAATTATTCAAAATGGCTGTTAGTGCCTAATGGCTTTTTTGGCATGTAGGTCAGGTGGTGGAAGATAAACACTATTTTTGTTGGTGGTGGAGGAATGGGGGACACTGAAGGGGAGGGGAAGCCATACATGCTAGAACCACACCTTTTATGTGCTCTGCCACATGCTGTTCAGTTTAGTGTGCAATGTTAATGATAGATGTCAAGGTCTTTACTCTTTATTTAGTCTCTATGAAGGAGGGTTTTGCTCTGAAGGAATTTTCAGCTTGTGTCATGTCTGACGGTGGAGGCACGACTCAGAGGCAGCATTCAGCTTAGCTGACAGGGCTTTTATTTGAATGGGACATGAACAACCAGAAAATAAAGGCAAGCACATATACAGTATATACAACTAGAACTAACCAAAGGCAGGTGTGGAGGATTATCACATCAGACTGAACTACAGGATGGCCAGTACCCTCTGCTGGCCAAACAGGGACATGACAGAGGAGTATCATGACAGCTTGTGAATGCTTGCTTATCTTTGCCCCTAATAAAATATACTTTCCTATAGTAAACTGCTTGTGGTGAATTTGCCTCTTACACCAGACCACACCAGGTTAACAAAGGTGGTGGCAATATTAATTTGTTTTTAATAATAAATACAACAAAACCTTTAATTTTAAACTTAATTAGTTAATTATTGTTGAACATTGAAAAGCATCACTGGATACCATGGAAAAGGATTAGTATTTGTTATTTATGATTTGTAGAATTTGTTTCTCAGACAAAATTGCAGAATCAGACCGAAACAGTTACCTAAAGAGTGGAATATTCTCCACGTCTTATAAGATAATTTTGGATACCGAGGACTATATATAGTCATCTCTGACCAGACTGATTATCTTGCTGCTCTTATTGTGTGAAAGACACAACCAGCACTCTTATTGTGCTGGTTCATAAGCAGCATGGTTTTATTGCAATCAAGGAAGAAGTTCAGTCGATGACTTACAGAGTTCTTCTTCAAACAATAAATGAGCTCATCTTTATATAATGAAATTAAAATGACTTATGGATGGGACAGACTTGTCCAAATTGGTTACATGTTTGTTCTTGTTATAAGCTAATCAGAAATGTAGGAATGTGAGAGAATATTTATCTGATTTCCTTGTTTAAACAGAATAGTGATACTTTATTCCTATTATCCCTTTGCCGGGGTGAGAGGCAGCTTGGAGGTCACAGTGCAGGCTTAGCCAGCATGCTGTTTTGCTCAAGGGCTCAATAGACATGTGACTATTTTGCTGAGGTTGGGCTTGAATTGGTGACCTTCTGATCACAGGCACAAAGGCTTTAACCCACTGAGCCACATACTGCCCCCCAAACTTAACTTGCCCTATAGCTTTTGTGCAGTTGCCCTAGTTTTTAAACAAATTAAACAAATAATGCAAAAACAACAAAATTAAATCCATCCACCTTTCCATCCATCCATCCATCCATCATCTGCCGCTTATCCAGAGATACTCAGACCTCCTTTTCCTCAGCCACCTCCTCTGTCTCCTCCAGGGGAATACCAAGGTGTTTCCTGGCCAGCTAAGAGAAACAGTCTCTCCAGAGTGTCCTGGGTCTGCCCTGGGATTCCTCCCAGTGGATATCCCAGGGAGGCATCATAGACATTCCATGTTCCTGGAGCCAGATCTGGCAGCTGGTGATCGGTCCACTGAGGCTTCTGCCTACAACTGCCCCCCGATCTACATTGTACCCGAACCCCATGGCTCCCCCTACACGTGATGGACCCACAGAAGGGCCCATGTTATTTCTTCAGGCTATACCCAAGACATGATTACAGGCTTAACCAGTGGGCATTCACCTACAAGCTCCCCCCCCCCCCCAGGCCTGGCTCCAGGACGGGGCTCAAGTCTCCTCATTCCAGGTGGGGCCACATGGCCCCTACTGTTACTTTTCATGGGGGTCTTTGTAAATTGCACTCAACCAGGAGCAATTTCTCCTGAAAACATAGCCTCTGGAATCACAAAGCAAAACATAATTGAAATTGGCTTGGTTAAATGAGGTTAAATAGACTATATCTTTGAGTGCAGAAGTGCATTCACACACAAAGCACTGAAGGACGTGATTAGAGACTCACGGCAGGCTGCACGGATGAAAAGTAAGGAAAGACCAGATGAGTAGGGGGAGAATGGGCTGTGAATGAGTGCAAAGGTACAAAAAATAGAAATAGTACTAAATGAATAATAAGTATTTCATGATTTATGAATAGTCATTTTAAAAATGTAAAACAAAGGATGTAAAAATTTACACTCCTTTTCCAAGACGACCCAAATCCCCCTCCCCATGTCATCATCTATCGGGATGTTTCACTGCCTACGTTATCATATGCCAATTAGACAGGCATCGCCCAACCCTAATGTAATAAATACACCTGTCGTTCCCACTCGCCCTCCAGGCTACACACTGTATAGTTCTAGCTATATCGCCAAAAGACAGTTGGCAAGCTTTTATCAGGGCCAGCTTGGCTGGTGGTGATGTCTGCAAGGTTTTTGTGTGCTTTTTAGGTGACTGGCTTTGTAGTTTTAGACCAAAACTCCACAATGCTGCTTTGATGTTATCACACTGGTTAGCTATCACTTTGTCCATTTGCTCGCCGTCACTTTGTGGAGGTAAAATTGAAACAAGTCTGGTCCCCCTTTGAAAATAGTAAGTAAGAGGGCTGAGGGCTGCTGGGATTGCTAGCGATGCCTTAGGCCTTGTTCACTGTGAATGTGACTTTTTACTCAAAATGTGACTAAGAGATAAGTGCGGCACAGATGGGTTCAGAGCTTATCTTAGTGTGCCAGCATGAGCCTGAGTTACTCTGTCGACTGGGAGGGAATGCAGCTCCTAGTTTTTGTAGAACAGTAAATGTAAGATTAACTCATACTTTGCTGAGTGAGAGAATACACATTATAGCCATATTTATTATGTATTACGTATGAATGCTCTATGAAGCTGTCGTCTATAATGCACTATAAATACTTTCATAATGCAGTACAAAGCATCCTTATTTCTTATACTGACCATTATAAAGCATTATGAAGGTGTTGTAATACCTTCATAATGCATTATTATGTAAAACCATAATGTAATACCATAATAATTCTTCACACAGTGTAGAAGGTATAGGGAGTTCTTTCCCTTGTATGTGGGGAACCTGTGTCTGCAAAAACAAAATAAATTTCTCTTACCTTAAGGTGTCTGCATCTCACTTTTTCGTTTGTCTAAAATTTAATTAAAAATTCAATCAAATAAAAAAAATTCATTGTCTAAATAAAAAAAAACTAATTGTCTAAATTAAAAAAGCTGTGTAACACTTAAATTTCTCATTCATGGGATAATAAAGGTTTGTTCTATTCTATTCTATTCTATTCTATTCTATAAGTCTTTGGCTCAGCATAGAAGCAATAAGCAGAGTCAGTCCCTTCGCTGTCATAGGTGTCAATTACGTTCAGCCAGGGTTAGGTTGTACTAGAATGCAAGCAGTGGCATTACATATTGAGAATACAAAAATGCATATTCTGTATTAGTTTTTAAAACAGTATTCGAGGATCCAGATTATGAAATTTAACTCTAATCCTTTCAAATGTTAAGGTAACAAGTTTAGTTTGACTTATTAGCTACAGAAATCTTCAACACCTCACTGGAGTCATGCCCCGTGCCAGCATGCTTTAAGACCTCCACCATCATCCCTGTGCCAAAAAAACCTAAGATCACAGGACTAAATGACCCATTGCTTTGACGCCTGTAGTTATGAAGTCCTTTGAGCGCCTCGTACTCCGCCACCTCAAAGCCACTACTGACCATCTGCTGGACCCCATGCAGTTTGCCTACAGAGCCAACACATCTGTAGATGATGCTGTTAACATGGCCCTTCACTTCACCCTCCAGCACCTCGACTCCCCAGGAACATACGTAAGAATCCTTTTCGTGTATTTTAGCTCCGCCTTCAACACCATCATCCTGGCCCTCCTGCACGACAAGCTCTCCTACCTGCACGTACCCGACTTCACCTGCACATGGATCGCAAACTTCCTGACCAACAGGAAGCAACATGTGAAGATGGGGAAACATTTTTCTATCTCTCAGACCATCGGCACCGGATCTCCGTAAGGCTGTGTCCTTTCTTCCCTACACAAACAGCAGCACCTCCACCCACCCTTCTGTCAAGCTCCTGAAATTTGCAGACAACACCACCCTCATCGGACACATCTCTGATGGGGACGAGTCTGCCTACAGACAGGATATTGATCACTTGGTGTTCTGTGCGATGGGAACAACCTTGAGCTCAACACACTGAAGACAGTGGAGACGATTGTGGACTGCAGGAAAAGCTCTGCTCCACCTCCATCCATCTTCCTGCTCGGCTCACCAGTCACCGCTGTGGAGTACATCCGCTTCCTGGGCACCACGATCAGCAAGGACCTCAAGTGGGAGATGAACATCTGTTCTCTCACCAAAAAAGCTCAACAGAGGATGTTCTTCCTGAGGCAGCTGAAGAAGTTCAGTCTGCCAAAGACTATGATGGTGCACTTCTACACTGCCATCATTGAGTCCATCTTCACCACCTCCATCACCGTCTGGTACCCTGCTGCCACTGCCACGGATAAGAGCAGACTGCAGCGCATCATTCACTCCGCCAGGAAGACGATCGGCTGCAACCTTTCATCTTTACAGGACATGTACGAGTCCAGGTCTTTGAAAAGAGCAGGAAGGATTATGGGTGATTCCTCTCACCCTGGTCACAAACTCCTTTGGACTCTCCCCTCTGGCAGAAGGTTGCAGTCCATTGGAACCAAAACATCACGGCATAGGGACAGTTTATTCCCCACCGCAGTCCGCCTCATCAATAAGGCCAGGAACACTTGCTCAAATACTATTTCCCCATCCCAGTACAAACATGCAGTCTCTTAAATGTGTATATGTATATATTTCCACTGCATTATCATATTTCACATTCTCCGACTATTTATATTAGTACCTTTACATACTCTTGTTACTGATGTTCATCTAGCCATCAGACTAGATATCAGTAACTTTTTGGAGAGCAGAAGAAATTTTTACTAGTGTTTATCGTGTTACTCTTAATTTGTATATGTTCTAATGTTAAATTGTGTTGTTTGTTCTGTGTGAATGTGCACTTACTGCCCAGATAAATAACTTTAAACATTTCTTTTGACTGCCTAAGACTTTTGCACAGTACTGTGTATATATATACATTAACCACCTTATCTCTCGATGTCTGGCACCAACCACCAAAGCAAATTCCTTGTATGTGTGAACGTCCTTGGCAATAAACTCTATTCTGATTCTGATTCTGATCTAGTTTATGTAGTTTGTTTCAGCACAATTATAAACATCATTACACAGTAGATTATATAGCCATGTTACCTCAGTTATGAATGTTTTGACAGAAAAAAAATGTTTTACAAACATTCATTTTCAGAATACACTATGAAAAATGATGGGCTGATTTCACTTAAAAATACAGTGCAACATTTTTGTATGCTTATTTTTAAGTGTACCCCCTTTACATTTTAGATAATTCTTACTGAAAGATAAACTGACACTACTATATATATATATATATATATATATAAATGAATGAATGAATGAATGACCCCAAGTGCAGCTGTGCGGCAGGTGATACCTCAGCACCACACTAGTTTGGATGGAACAGAACAGCTGAAGTTTTTTGTGGTAGCTGGAGTGCCAATCCTGCTGCCAAAGACTAAGTTTTCCTTGGAAGCTTGCTGCTTGCAGGGCTGGATGTAAGTCAGCGCCATACTCAGGACAAAGCAATTGCAGGTTAAGGGATCAATGGAGTAGAATCACTTCTGGCATTCCTGGGATTTGAACCAGAAGCCTACTAATTGCCAGCACAGATCCCAAGCTTAAACCCCCCCCCCCCAACACCAGTGAAAGCAATAACAAAATCAGCTCTCTACCATCTCACAAACATAGCCAAACACGAAGACCTTGGGCCCTATTTTAATGATCTAAAGCGCACGGGCTGCAGCACATGGCGCAAGTTCTTTTTGGGCATGGCCAACCCGCTTTTGTTAGTCTAACAGTGAAAAAATAGTTGCTGCCCCTGGCACCTGGTCCAAAACGGTTGTACTAAATCTGGAAAAAGTCTCCTAATGAATGTGTTTGAGGAGTAACATGCTATAAGCCTGAATGTCCCACTCCCTTTAAGAGCCAGGTGTGCCTGCACCTTGGTGGATTGCTATTATAACAGCGGATTTGTCGAGTAGTACAAAAGAATGCTTTTCTGCAGAGTAAATGGACAAAGTGCACAAAGTGAAAGTGCACAAGCAGACCATCTACGGCAACAGCAGGATCTCAGCATTCCTCCGTTTGTCCTAGCATTTGTTCTATTGTTTAAGTTCATGAGTGAATAAAATGTTACATAAAATTTTTACAGAATAAACAAAACATAGGTTACTATGTCTAATTTGGTTTTTACACAGACAGCCTCTCCTGGATCTTTAGGAAGGATGCTAGCAGTTTGAAACTCCTTGTCACTCTCATGAGCACCTGGCTAATGATATCAGAGCCAGCTAGAAAATCTTCAATGCCCTTTTGCCTGTTGTGACAAATGCAACATACTGGGCACAAGTCTGGCACTTCAGGGCCACATGTGTTCAGTTTCAAAGGGCCAGACTACACTGACATTCACTGCAGGTGCAAGCAAATGACACCTGCACTAAAAACTGAAACAACATGCAAACATGTTAAGATTTTTTGTGTAGATCTACGACCTGTTATTGCAAATGTTGTAAATGTTGGTCCTGACTCTTGATTGACAGAGTAGGAGGATGGGAAATGTATAGATGCTCAAGTGCCAAATGAATACAAATGGATCAGGAAAGATCTAAGGCATCAGGTGCCCGGTTTAGAAAAGAGAAAAAACTAGAAGAGGATAAACATGCAAAAGATAAATGCATACAGCTGTTTCATCCCTTTTTAAGTATAATATTATGCACACTAGTTTGTTTGTTTGCCAGTAGGGTAACTGTCAGGATGCGTCCCTGCCGGTCCCCTCAAGTTCCCTTTTGGCCGGCAGATGTTGCTGGTTGTCCAACCTCTTCCAAATGTTTCCTATCCTATTGTCTCAGTCTGCCACTTCCCACACCAGTTTCCGTAATGATTCACAACCGTCCCTCATCTAGACCTCATTATCCACATGTATATTTGCTTGCCCTTGCCTTGTTCCTTGTCGGTCATTGTTGATGTTGCTGTTATGTACTGTGTAGTCTGTTAATAATAAGGTCCCCTTTGTGTCAGAAAACCGCATTGTGGACCATCACTCCATTCCTGCATCCAATTGTGACAGTAATAGTGTAATAATTTGATTCTCTTTTTTTATTTACTGCAGTTTGTTTGTATTTGTCTTTCTTGCTTCTTTTTGATATTTATTAATCTTATTTTGTATGTTTTTATATTCAAATAATTTTGAATTGATCACTATTTGTTTGAATCATTCCAGACATCTTAATAAAAATGTGAGTTAGTGCCAAATGGTGTTTTTTTATCAGCGGGAGGGGCAATGGGTGTGAGATGGACAGACAGTTTTCGGTCAGGGAGGGTGCTGAAGAGGGAGTTTGCCCAGGGTGCCATATAAGCTAGAACCCCTACCTCTTTTGCATGCTTGTGCACTGCTGCACGTCCCTGTGTGTGTAACAAGCAGTGCACGAGTGCTGTACAGGCACCTATGTAGGTGTATGTTACCCTACCCTTTATAAATACTGCGCCATTGACTTTAGACCAGGATGTTGTTGGTCAAAAGCGCAATCGCTTTCCACTGCCTCAAAATAGCAATGCCCCAATAATGCAGTAGACTCCACCTCATTTTAAGACCAACATGCCCACGGATGCTCAGATGGGCACAAGTATATTTGCTATAGGGCTACATTAAATCGCATCACGATATAATCACAATTATATGGCGCATGCGCAATAACCACCAGAACTTTAGATGATGGCCCTAAACCTTTGTCCGGACACTGGCTTTTCGGTATTGTATGGACAATTGCTTACATCCACAATTTGGTCAGCAGATTAGAAGTACGCCTGGAATTTTAATGTGAGATGCCCATAAGTTAGCAATCTGTAAAAATTCAACGTATCCTTATACTAATTAAATTTGGTTAGCAGAGCACACCATGGAGCTGTTTCGGTGTGTCATGGAAATGATAAGCACTGAAGTAGCAGTGAATAAAGAGACAACTCAGCAGCCACAGCATCTTTTGAAAGAGGAGATATTATGGATAAACAAGGTAAAAAAGACATTGGTGGTGTGGTGCTACTGGTTGCAGCTTAAGATCTGACACATTTATTTAACATAAGGATATATACATACATAATTTTTACAGGTTACTAACTTTTGGGCATCACAGTACACCTCTCAAGGCTTTACACTGGCTTCCAGTAAGTCACAGAATTGACTTTAATGCACTGCTGCTTGTTTATAAATCAGTAAATTGACCAGGCCCTAAATACCTCTCAAACATGTTTCAGGTGTACACACCTGCTACACCTAACAGGTCGCTGGAGAGCAATCTGCTAATGCCACCCAGTGTCAGAAAAAAACATGGCGAAGTAACTTTCATCTGCTGTGCTGCTCAGCTCTGGAACCCGCTTCCTGTGCCTCAACCTCAGGAAGTTTCAAACCCAACTACTATGGCTGTGGTACCTATGCTTTTTATTAACTTTTTAAATGCCCTTTAATCTTTTTACAATGTTCTTTGTTTGTTTAACTGATTTATTGCATTTTACTTTTTTAGTCTGTTAATTTTCTTTTAACACACTTCACCTATTTTTTAATCTTTTAACTGTTTAGGCTACCGTTTTTCAAAGTGTGTGCCATGGACTGGCACTGGTCCACGACGACTGCCAGGTCCCCAGAGGTGGAAAGTTCAAATCTAGAAAGTACAAATCATAGCTCAGTACTAACTCTGCTTAGCCAGTCAACAGCCAACCTTTTTGGTGTAGTTACACACTAACAGCTTTTAGAAAACAACATACTGTATGTCAAATGTTAGAAACTTAAAGGCGACTCAAAACTGTAAAAAGTTAAAGATTAACAGTCAGTGTACTCTTACCTATAAAATAACTCCTTGGGATGTTCTACATGTGGTCCAAATGTATTTTTCTTAAGCCCTGCATCCTACATCCTTAGTGTGGTCAACTTCAGTAAAGGTCAAATTTATGGGTACTGTTTCTGCAAAATTCTGAAAATAATAAAAGCAAAGGTGAACATAAGCAAAGCAACAGTCAATATCTATATAAAAAAGAATTGCTTAACTGTTACGGGTAATTGGGGGGAATCACGCAGTCAAGATTGTATTCTGTTGAGGTCCACAGTTCGCCATGAGTGCCCATGATATAGCTAGTAGATTTACATGGCTGACAATTCCACCAAACAATATAGAGGTGTGATGATTTTTGTTTCAGCTCAAGCCCTGGTAGAGATACTGTGAAGGAAATAGACATTCATCTATACTGAAAATAAAAATTTTAATACAATTTCTGAACATTTCAAATAACATACATTTCCCATTTAATATTTCCATGTTGGTGTCTGTGGAAAGAACATGGTTTCTCTCTGCTACTGGCAAAAGGAAACCAAACTGATACTCACATACATAATGGGCAATTTTTCCGGCCAGTGACCTTGGGATGTTTATCAATATACAGTGGTGCCTGTGGTTCAGGAACACTGTGGCGTACGACCAGTTTGGTTCGAGACCAAAAATTTTGTGAAAAAAATGCATTGGTTCGCGTACAAAATTTGGTCAACGAACAGATTCCTCGACCAGATTCCTTTTTTAAAATTTTTTTTTAAAAATTCTGTAATACTAGCATAGCACCGGGGGGGGGGGGGCGCATGTCCCAGCATGCCCCACGTGCAATTCTAAATAGATGGACCACAACAGGCACTGAACCCAAATACACAGATGGGAAACACAAGGTTGTCAGATGCCGAACTGATGCACACATGGTGGAAGATTTACACGCTAAATACACACAAGGATCGGATCGGGTACACACAAGACACGGACAAACACACATGCGACAATATGGAAATGCAACCATTAACATTAACAACAATACAAGGCTTAAGGACTGTTAATAAAGAGCGTGATTTCCCCGGCAAGCAAGTCTTCACTGTCTCTCTCAGCTCCCACTGTCACAAACGAGCTGGTATGGAGCGGGGAAGCAGTCACCTGATTCCTGGATGTCATTCTTGCCCCCTCACAAACATCAAGGATCAGTGGAATCCTTGCCAATGAGACCAATCCCATGATTCATGGCGTCCCAAGTTTCTTGGAAATTCTTGGAAATCAAGTTAGTAAGAAAGCTCTTGCCAAGAACACAAGTACAATCTTTGGTTTCTTGGTACTGATAAACACCCCTGCACTCTAACTAACTCCACCCACTCCACTCATGCCCCCACCACAAATATATACAAACTACACTCACTACAGCTAGAATCTTCAAGAACAAAACAAGACTCAAGGATGTTAAACCATAAAGGTTATTAAAATTCCTTAAAAATAAAAATTATTCTTAATACTCAAGTTTAATTTTGAAATGAGTAAAAATGTTGTATACTTTTTTTGTAGGACAATTATCCCAGGGAGGAGCTGCAAGTATGACTGACGCATATGACAGAAAATGGAAAGCTTCCACTGATAGCACCTATGCTGAAGCAATGACATACGAGACCCCTGGATTCATCGTCAAACCTGGCCAGTATCTCCCCAAGGCTGGAGTGTATGCAGCTGCTGGAGTGGGGCGTGCCAAGGCTGCTTTCAGTGTGTTTGAGGTCGAAGCCAAGGGACCAAACGCTTCAGCTGGGGCTTCAGCCTCTCTGACGGGAGTTGAGGCAATGGCTGGTGCAGAGATCGCAAGTGCCTCAGCCTCTGCTGGTCCAGTCAAGGCAAAGCTAGGGCTGGCTGTTGATACTGGAGTGAAAATAAAACTAGACGGAGTGGAGGTGAAGGTACTGGGAACTGGAGTTAATTTAGGACCACGTTCTAAAGTCTCTTTTCTTGGAAGTGAGTTGGAGATCTCTCTTTTTTGAGTTTTAACTTCAATTCACGTGAAATATTATCTAAGTGTACATATTGCTATGTGCAGCACTGAAAATGAATGTTATTCTTTGCATCCATAATTAAATGTGTTTAAGCTAAACTGTTACAGTGAATAAAAACAACAAACATCAACAAAGGGGTAAATTCTTTAAGATCTAGCATAATTGGTTTAATATAACTGCACAATTGATTTTTTCACAGTAAATCTTGACCATTTAAATTGTGTTAATTGAACTCTCAGCTGAATATAAAATGGATTCTAGTCCATAAAATGTGCTGTTCTATTTTTTTCTAAATAATGCTGTGCTTGGGAACAACTTTTGTTGCAGTTTATAATAACATTTTATTTGTCTTTTATGGCTATTATTAACTAATCAGAAAAAAAGTTATTCATTATTTGAAGTCGCTGAAGTCCGGCCACTTAAATCGTAACAGCCAGGATGTGACAACATATCAGCATGAGTTTTCTCTAGTCATTAGAATATTAATAATTTATTTATTACATTTTTCCTAAACATGAAATATTCTCAGTTATACACTGCCTGGGCAAAAAAAAGTCACCATTTGAATTTATATCAGCAAATACTTAAGAGCCAATGACTGGATCATTATTACAGCTCAGCAACATTATGCAGCAATAAAGTAAAGTCAGCTGAGTACCTGAATCTACTGAATGGCCAGGTTACACCTCCATCCATCATCAATGAATTTTTTTCTGCCCTGTTGGCATGGGCATATTCCAGGACAAGAATGCCAAGATTCATTGGGTTTGAATTGTCAAAGAGTGGTTCAGGGATCATTTTCACGTATGTCTTGGTCACCACAGAGTTATGACCTTAAGGTCGTTGGCATGTGCTAAAGGAGGCTTTATGGAGTGGTTCAACTCACTTGTCAATACAGGATCTTTCTGAGAAATGAATGTGAATCTGGATGAAAATAAAGGGTGAGATGTTGCATAAGCTTGTTTAAACAATGCCATGACTAATGTGCACCATAATAAAAGCTAATGGCGGTCCAACAAAAAATTCAAATGGCAACTTTTTTTTGGCCGGGCAGTGTATGTACAATGGAGAAAAATGTTAATAATAATATGTCGATTAGGAATTATTTGTTTAAGTAGAGTTCACTCTGTAGGTAAGTTGTAATCCTTAGTTTTCCAGGACAAATAAAGACTCCTCCCCCCCTTATTTACTGTAGCAATTGCAAACCAGGTAGATATAAAAGTCATTTTTAGTTGTGAACCTAGTAGAGACACTGGAATTGTCGGTGTGCATGCGTGTGTGTGTGTGTGGAGTAAGTACCCGAAAGTCACACTTAAGTATAAGTACTGATACCCTCCCAAAATTTTACTTTGATAAGTCACCAACTAGAATTCCACTCAAGTACAAGTCTTAAAGTATCTAGTATTTACTGTACTTAAGTATTACAAGTAATTTATAACTAACTGTACTTGAGTAATGAACATACAAGTGAAGTAAATGTTAATAACAACAGAACGCTGTCTAAACTTAATATTAAAATGTTTACTCAGCATTTTAAAGCATGGTAAAAAAATTTTTGCCTACATCACACACTTCAAAAACAGGGTTTCAAAACCCTAAACAGGAGTAGGCTATTGCCGTTACAAAAAAATCTGTCAGAATTTTTGAATAAACTAAAATAAATTGTCAAGTTTATCTGGTACCTTGAAACATAAACAATGTCTTCAAAGCTTTAAGAATTTACAGAACACAAGCCTGTTTTTTCTACATAGCCTTCCCTCCCTTCCTTTTTTTTCTCCCTAACCTCCTTTCCTCCTTCGCTGCAGCCTGGCACCCTTGCACATAACAATCCAGTCATTACTTGAAACTGAAAAAAAATCTGTTTATCCTCAAAAGAAGTTGGTTTTCAAAATTGCAAGAGTTCAGCCTTGCTCTTCTTGGGCTGAAGACAAGTCCTGCTATGCTAAATAGCCTTTAACAGGCTGCCGATGTTGGTAGAGGTGTGTTCAGCTTCACAGATAGCCTGCACACAGCCGGAAAGGACTTTAGCAAGTTCATCTCATACAATGATAGCACACTTCCTTTGTCTGCCAGGTTCAGCTGTACACATCCCATGGCTTTGGAGAAGCAGTCTACTATGTATTTAGGTTCTTGCAACATGGCCTTATGAGCCATTATTTGTATGGCAGATTCCAGGTTATCTTTTGTGGGCAGGCAATGTGAGCCCATCCTTGTAAAAAGGTCTAGTAAGTCCTCCTCATCATCTTCCTCCAGTTTGCCTTGAAGAGCCCTTTCTACAACAACTCGTTCATTTGTGGAGAGGTAGCCAAGGAAGGAGGATATCAAAACATGCAAATCCACTGAATCAATTTCATGAATAGAAGCTAAGATTATAGATTTTGAATGCCTCACTGGGAGCACACCATGGTCTAGAAAACCTTTGGCCCAGATTCTCCCAACTGCCTTCCATTCATTCTCTGAGAATTCTGGCCTCAGTCTTGGAACACATTCCTCTTCACCTTCACACAGTTCAAAGAACTGCTCCCAGAATGCAGTGCCCATGTCTCTGGATAGCCCAGAATCATCAATGGCCTTTTCGTTAAGAAATTCCATTTTTAAAGTATATTCCATTAGGTTTCGGTCTAAAAAAGCAGTTATAAGGTCTTTTACAATGTTCATTCTGTGAACTAATATGTAACATACATCTTTTGCTGAGGCACCAGTGAAGCTTGAAGAGGAGGTGTAGTTCTCATCTTGTGACAAATAATCCCCAAGAAAAGAAAGTGATGCACTATTTGACTAAAGGAGCAAAAAGGAAGACACTGAAAATAATTTGACATACAATTCAAAATGTTCATTACATGGTCAGACACTGTAAAATAATCAAACAAAACAAGAGCTCTTTTAGCATGTATTGTCTTTTACCAGAATACTTGTTTCCAGTTCCTGATGTGGTGGTTCAAAAGATGGTACGGCTTCAGAACAAGAGGAGGTTGTTGGGACAGCTTCATTTACTTCTTCAATGTGCACAAATATCTTCCAAAAAAGAAGCAATACTGTTTAAATAGAGTTAATCAGAGATAATATTTATACACGGTGATGTAGTAAACAAAATCAAAACAACATTTAAATTAAATTATTATTAAATTAAATTGAGATCTGGACATAGCATGCAAACAATCAGATATTAATGACAATTTTAAAAAAAGATAAGAAAAAAGTAAGATTAAAAGATGATAATCCACTTTTTATAGCTTTAAAGCTGATCTGGGTTCTATTATACGCCGACAGCACACGTGGTAGGCACGATCAGCGACGCTTGAAAATACATCGTTAAAGCATGTCTGCTCACGGGCACTACGTCATATAGATGTAGCTTTATTATGATGATTCATAATGACGTTCTTATCATATCAGCAAATATTTGTATAACGATTTAAGTAAAAGACAAAAAGGCGTTTTTTTGTGTCATGTCGTGAGAGGAAAAACGGAAAAAAGAGCGGAAACAATAAAACATCAGGGTTTAAACTGAACTGAAGCGCATTTTTGTGTCTGGGCTTTATCGTACCGCTCTTACAATTAAGTTGTACCAGTATCCATACAATAGCTTACATATCACAAGAAGATTTTCCCTTTTTAAAAGAAAAGTAATACAAATATATGCACAAAATATGAATCAACATAATTTAGCGGCATCTATGTCACGTTAGTACGGTGGCCCAGACAGGTCAACGAAATACAAAAGCTTCAACACGAATACAAAAGCCACAACAAAAATACAAAAGCCGCAAGCAATATACAAAAGCCGCAAGAAAAATACAAAAG
>JAODKC010000256.1:0-15766 GCA_026777985.1 Mormyrops attenuatus
CGGATAATGGGGCCCCCCATGGATCATGGGGCCCTACGCACAGCGCGTGTTCTGCGTGTAGGGAGGGGCGGCACTGCATGAGGGTCTCGGGATAGTCAAAAAATGGGCAAAACACAGAGATTTTAGTTTTTCAGAGGAAGTTACAGGGAGAGCTCATGTTGCTTTGTATTTAAATGAACCTCATGGGGTCTTTGAAGCTATACAGTTTATCGGGATGCATTATTACATTTTGGATAAAGGCAGGATACGTAAGATAAGATAAGATGAAATAAGAGAAGATATAGATGGGGGTAGAAGACATAAGATAATAATAAGAAATAATATTTAAAAATTGTGTCTTCTGTGGTGCAGTGGGGGACCTAGAAAATTTTACACGGAGTGGCAAGAGATGTTGGCAGCGTGGCATGGAGAGCGGAATGTGGCAGTTCTCATACAGAAATAGAAACGTATTCTATAGGTAAATGTACTCAACAAAAGATCCACAAATACAATATTTACAATATTTATTTTAGCATGCTATTACAGTTTTTCTCAATTGCTTTGGAGCATTTCTCACATGGCAATTAATATTTTCAAAAAACAAGTGCAATCCCCACACCATAATGTCACTTCTGCACAGCAGAACATCATTTCTCATTGCTTTAAACAAATTGCCAAATATTTTATTGTCATCATTTGCTACAGTTTTCATTTGCTTTAGTCTGGTTAGTCAAAATAGATTTTGTAGTATCCCATTGTAATAATTTTACAACCAAAACAATATATGTGTGTGGGATCATATATTAGAGGATCATCAGAGCTTCACTGCTACCCATAACAGAATTCCATACTTCCACACAAAGGCAAAACGCCTGCATATTTTACCAGAATTAATCAGGTCCCTTGCGCTGTGTCTTCTCTTATAATCAAATATCTTAGTTCGACTATGACACTAAAACAGTATTATTTACCAACCTATTACACATTTGGGTGAACAGCCAAAACCTTAGATTCCTTTTCTTCACGTTCAATGTCAGTCAGTATATTTACAGGCACACGGTTATAGCCTTTCACCTACTAGTTTTCAGGGCGCTCACCTGCAGCACGGCCCAACCTACTTCTACATTTCTTAAGAACAGGTTTTTAACAATAAACTGTATATATTTTAAAGTTTTGTGCATAACTGCAAACATTCATTGTGCTAATTCATTGTGATTACAGTGATTTAATTGCTGAAAGCTGAACTTCAGAATGATGTTGAAATTGAATATACGGTAAACTGATTGTCTATTTGCTGTGCAATGTTTACAGTAAATGCCCAGAGGAGAATAAAATCAGAAAGGAGATCTCAAAACTGTTTCCTTTATTCCTCCTAAACACTGATGAGGTCTGTGTGAAACCAAAATGAGACTATGGCTAATTTCTCCTGTCTCCAGAATGAAAAGATGCGGAGAATTTCAAATTAGACTATTAGCTACATTCAGTAGTAAAGTTTATCCTTTTCTTGTTTGTCTATTTTCTCTTTATCCTCAAATTCAAGGCTGTTTGGCCATAGTTACTGAATTGCCCAATGTATCATGCTATGTCAGAGACAAAGCCAGCTCTACAGTGGTGTCATGGTCAGAACTGTTACTGTACCTCACACCTCCATAGATCAGGGTTTGAGTCACTTCCGTGACTCTGGGTGTGAGAATCTTTTGCCTCCAGTATAGCTCATTAAAGAGACCGAGTCAAGTTTGGTAAGACTTCTTGTTTGTCTCAAATATGACTCCTGTCCTCATGCTCACTGATGTCTGCTTTATTTCTAGGAGAATTTTAGGTGAAACATATCAGAGTAAATAGATACTAAAATGAGAATCACAAATTTGTCTCCCCAAGCCATAGAAGAGCAAGCTATGAGCAGTAAAGTTTTCTTCTGGGTGGGAACAATTAGTTGTCGCCCATGTGCGTGAAACAGGAATGATTGATTGGTCATCACTGTCATGATCAGTAACTCCGATACAGCACGGAAGGAATTTAGGAGTTACTGCACACGACAAACGACAATGATGACCAATCATTACTGTTTACTGCACAAAGCTAACTGAACCAATTATTCCCATGTATTTTACAGGCTGCTCTAATCATTTAACTAATGCAAGAGAAAACATTGTTATGATGACATCATTTGAAATTGAACTACCTTTGTGTACCTTCTATCAACTGAATGATGAGCACAGTGTGCGTTTTAACGACTCATGGGATTTCACAATGATGGAGAACACAGGTCTTAAACGTAAATATTGTAAAAACGTAAAACACTGTACAGCATTGTCTGCACATCTTTATTATGAAATTCTTGCACTGCCATGTCCCGTGTCTGTGTTCCTTTTGCACTTTATGTTGGACAATGGAGGGGGAAGTACTCAGAGAATTTACTAAAGTAAATTAAGTAAATTTCCTTACTATTCAAGACAGAGAAATTGATACATGCCTTTGTGTACAGTAGGTTAGACTACTGCAATGCTCTGTTATCTGGCAGCACATGCCGCACATTAAACATCTTGCATAATGCAGCAGCTCGCATTGTCACCAGGAGCAGGGAGTTTGAACACATAACCCCTTTTCTTAGTTCTCTGCTTTGGCTTCCTGTTAGGTTCAGGACTGACTTCAAAGTTCTCCTACTTACATATAAGGCACTCAAAGGTCTAGCACCTGCCAACGTAACAGAATTACTTAGAAGTTAAGTTTACAAGCCGCATCGTCTACTCAGATCACAGAATGCAGGTTTCCTTGTCATTCCACATATAAATAAAGTGACAGTGGGCAGTAAAACATTCTGCTACAGGGCCCCTATATTGTAGAATGGTTCGCCAAGCATGTTCAGGATGCTGATTCGGTCTCAGTCATTAAATCTCGGCTGAAAACCTATTACTTCAGTTTAGCTTACCCACAACTTAACACATAACACACCGTAACTATGGCTGCTGCAGTATGCTACTATGCTTGTCCAATAATGTGTCAGTGCCTCTGCCTTCCTTCTCACATGTCCAGATGGTGCCCGCGGTGGCATGGCATTAACATGGCATTAACATGGCATTAAGATGGCATTAAGTGTCTACTGTTTTGTTAAATACAAAAGTTCAGGCATGATAGTGTTGTATTTTCCAATCTAAACATTTAAAATATGAAATGCTAGTTTATAATAAGAGCTTCAGAAAAATCATATTCCATTGTGTTAACTGATATTAGGCGTACGTAATTAACCAGCTAAAATGATTATCATAATGATTATAATACAATGATAAGCTCATCTAAGTTGAGCACATGTTCTGATATATGTGTGTAGGGCTGTGCAATATGACAGTATATATCATGTGAGAATAGAAAAACATATATCGTTTCATATCTATTGTTTATTTTGTTGTGAGGCAAATCATACTCTTATACACAGCATGGATGCAAGTAGGAAATTTGCATGAAGACCCCGATTGTCACGACCTGATCTGCAGCTGCATGCGCATTAGGTTTCACGCATGTGTACGCTGTGCAATATTTATAGTTGCTAGATATTTATTGCACACACCAACAGTTCATGGTTTTCTATTTACCTTTTTATATTTTATATATTGATATCTTATATTTCATTACATGCTTACCTGAAAATTTGCCCAAAGGTTCTAAATAAAACAATTATGCAATACAAGTAAATACATTTTATTTGTCAAGTAAATAATTCTAAATTAAATAAATAGGTCTTCCCATGTGGTCATTTTATATTTATCATTTAGTCATTGAATTTACTGAAAATTTTGTGTTTTGTGATATGGATCATTTCGGGATATGAGATTTTGGACATATCGCAAAGCCCTATGTCTGTGTGTTATTAAATAAAACTTAACGTATAATGGCTACAGGATGCAGATTTTAACACCTTTGTCATGACATTATCAACATGCTATTCACAATTCACCATAAGTTAGCCTGATCATGAGCACCCGAGGATCATCTCTTGCCATTTCCAGAGTCTCTTTCCATAATGAATCAAATGGCGTTGTATGTAGTCCAAACTGTATAGCACTGAATCTCTCTGACCGGAAAAAAAACCATGATACCCAAAGGTTTCATGTTGCCAGTATAAAGTCCCAAAATTCATTGCACAGAAGTGATATGGGTGTGTCTCGGCTAGGCAATAACAGCAGTGCTTCCTGATTAAGGGCAGGAACAGCAGGTGGCCCAAATAGGAAATTATCCATAGGCCAGACCGTCCCATTTGACGATGCTTACAGTTCAGCCTTTGAAGAACGGAGACTACAACAGGTACACCTTTGTAGATCGTGTCCTTCAAAGGATGCAGCCCCTGAATTTGAAACTTGCCTCCCAAGAATGAACTTGGGGTGCAGTGAATCATTGGATTTGTCTCATTTGTCGAGGATGCACCCGAGGTATCCTTGATATTTGGGGTGGTGCAAGAACGACATCCAGGGATTTTTACCATGCTCCATACTTCTGTTCTTGAATATTGGAACTGGTCTTCGGCAATGAACGATGGCATAAAATGGGTACACAAGAACACAAGTATGGTCAAGTACACATATTGAGAAACACCCAAAGTTTCTAAGAGCTGACAGGATTTGAAACGCTCAGTCGCTGGGCTTTACTATGATGAGAAAGCTTGGAAATCTTGGTATTATCTGTCGAGCAGCTCCCTATCCCTAACGTCATAGTTGCATTCAGTGGACATAAGTTTCTTGGAAAAGAAGGCACACGGGAGTCTACGACCTGTGGCTGGGTTCTGTTGAATGAGAATAGGTACCACTCTGGCGTCCGATGCGTCGACCTCGACCTCAAAAGGGAGCTCCGGGTTTGGTTGTTGCAGGATCGGGGTGGGGCAGAAAGCCTGTTTCAAGCGTAGGAAGGACTGGTCCGCCTCGGGGGTCCATCGAAGCCTCGTACCCGTTCCTCAGGTGAGTGCCGTAAGAGGAGCTGCTACCTGACTGAAATTACCAATGAACTGGCGATATAAGTTAGCAAAATCTAGGAATCTTTGCAGTTCTTTCACTGTGCGCGGCAGAGGCCATTGCTGGATTGCCGTCACCTTTCTCTTGTCCATAGCGACATCTCCAGGCCGGATAACATAGCCCAAAAACTGTACCTGAGTCTGATGGAAGTCACATTTCTCAGCCTTAGCATACAAGTGGTAGTCCCGGAGCCTCTGGAGCACCTGGCGTCCATGAGACACATGCTGAGAAAGGGTAGGTGAGTATACCGGAATATCATCAATGTACACCACTACAAAACAGCTGATCATTCCTTGGAAGACAGTAAACATAAAGACCCGAAAGATAGAGGGGCTATTGGTTAATCCATAAGGCATCACGCAATACTCAAAGTAGAGGTCACAAAAGAGGTCTTCCACTCATCCCCTTGGCAGATTCGGATCAGGTTATAAGCACTATGTAGGTCCAATTTGGTGAAATAAGCAGCCCTCCGGAGCTGTTCAATCGCAGAAGGAATTAATGGAAGCGGTTCTCTCCGCTTTATAGTAATAGCGATGAGGGCTCTAAAATCAATGCAAGGGCAGAGACCCCTGTCTTTCTTCTTAACAAAGAAAAAACCAGTGGTCATGGGTGATGTGGATGGCCGGATAAAACCTTGCCTGAGTCCCTCCTGGATGTACGTCTCGATGACCTCCTCCTCAGTGATGGACAGGGGATACAAATGAACCTTACGAAGGGTTGCTCCCTCGACCAGGTCAATGGCACAATCACAATCGCAATGAGGTGGTAACTTAAAATAGAGTGCCTTACTGAAGACATCTGTATAGTCCTAATGGTCTTTGGGGATGTGTGACACATCCTCAGGCTCGGGGCTCTCTATCAAGGAAGCTTGACCGGGGATGGTTAAGCACTGACTGAAACAGTGGGTTCACCAGGTAACGAGCTCACCAGTCCCCCAGTCTATGACAAGATTATGCCTCCTCAACCAGGGGAGCCCGAGGATGATGGGGTCCTTGGCCTCAGGAAGAACCAGGAAATCCAGGGTCTCACGATGCAATATACCTACTTGGAGGATAACTGGACCTGTGCGGTGACTCACCTTTCCTCCAGGAAGGGGCACTCCACTAACCCCAAGCACCATGACGGGGTTAGAGAGAACCAGTAGGGGAAGTCCACTGTCGAGCGCTAAGGAAAGGCTGATAAAGTTCCCCGCAGCCCCAGAGTCAACCAGTGCTCTAGTGTGGTGTCCCTCCTCGGGTCTATTAATCAGGACTGGGACAGTGATCGGAACCAGGGAGACCCCAAGAAATGCAGATGTGCCTACCATGTTGTGGGGAGCTGGACGCGATGGTCGAATGGGGCAAGTGCGCAGTATGTGTCCAGCCTCTATGCAGTACAAGCACAGCCCTAGAGAAGCGCGTCTGTGCCTTTCATTGGAGGAGAGCGGGGCACGTCTGAGCTGCATGGGCTCCGTCAGTTCCTCTGTGATGGTGGACCGGACTGGGGCTGCCAGTGAGTGAGGAGGGTGACAACGACGTTCACAAACACTGTTGTCGATTGTCACCAAGAGCCCGATGTAATCTTCAAAGGATAGCGTCGATCCGCGTGACGTCAACCTGTGTTGTACTTCCAGGTTTAGGGCATGACGGTATAGGATTCGAAGCACCTCCTCTGGCCAGCGCAGTCCAGCAGCGACCGTGTGGAATTCCAGGGCGAATTCAGCCACGGTGTGAGTTCCCTGCCGCAGATCAAATAATCTCTCCCCCAGACTGTGACCCATGGTGGGATGGTCGAATATGTCTTTAAAAGCTTGTTGGAATTCCCGTGCGGACTCAAGGAGAGGGCTGTCATCTAGCTACAATGCGGTGGCCCACTCATGTGCTCGGTCGGTGAGGAGGGAGATAACAAATCGACCTTTGGCTGTATCCTCTCGGAAGCGATGCGGGTGCTCCTCCACGTACAGCCCACACTGCATCAAGAACGCCTGGCAGTGATTAGGGTTGCCATCGTACTTCTCCGGCAATGCGATGGGTACAGTTGTTGAAGCTCTGGGCGGCGAGTCAGGTAAGGTGGTTGCGGCAGCTCGGGTTTCCATGAGTTGTGAGACTGGGTTTGTAAGGTGGTCAACCTGCTGCTGCAGCCTTTGATTCTCCGCGGGGTTCATTTTCAGGTGAAGTATTCTGTGGCGCTGAGCGTTCAGAGATGAGGCAGACCCCGAGATGCAGGAGAAAGATTTATTGCCCAGAAACCCAGTGTATCAAAAGCCAAAGGGACAAGACTGGAGAATGGTCAGGTTGGTTGGGGAGGTCAGAAGCCGTGTTGGTCAATCCTACGGAGAAAGACGAGATGAGGAGATGATGGGACAGGAGGGAGGACGAAGGCAGGCCAGGGCGGCAGGGCAGAGAAGGCAAGCAGGGCAGGCAGGATTGGGCAGGCAGGCGGGGATGTCCAGGGAAGCAGGGCAGCCACGACAGCAGGGTCCGACGAGGGAGGCAGGGCAGGAGGGTTAGACACAGGACAGAAAAGTGCTCGGTAAGTGTCATGGGTATTGAAACAATACTTCGTAACCTGTAGGAGAGTGTGTGGGGTTAAAGTAGCTTAGATAGTGATGATTGTCCGCCGCTTTGCAGCCCTGCCCCTGTGGGCGTGACAACATGCTTACCTGAAAATTTGCTCTGTTCTAAATTTGCTTTGTTCTAAATAAAACAATTATGAAATACAAGTAAAAACTTTTTATTCATCAAGTAAATAATTCAAAATTAACATGTGTGTGTGTTATTAAATAAAACTTAACGTATAATGGCTACAGGATGCAGATTTTAACACCTTTGTCATGACATTATCAACATGCTATTCACAATTCACCATAAGTTAGCCTGATCATGAGCACCCGAGGATCATCTCTTGCCATTTCCAGAGTCTCTTTCCATAATGAATCAAATGGCGTTGTATGTAGTCCAAACTGTATAGCACTGAATCTCTCTGACCGGAAAAAAAACCATGATACCCAAAGGTTTCATGTTGCCAGTATAAAGTCCCAAAATTCATTGCACAGAAGTGATATGGGTGTGTCTCGGCTAGGCAATAACAGCAGTGCTTCCTGATTAAGGGCAGGAACAGCAGGTGGCCCAAATAGGAAATTATCCATAGGCCAGACCGTCCCATTTGACGATGCTTACAGTTCAGCCTTTGAAGAACGGAGACTACAACAGGTACACCTTTGTAGATCGTGTCCTTCAAAGGATGCAGCCCCTGAATTTGAAACTTGCCTCCCAAGAATGAACTTGGGGTGCAGTGAATCATTGGATTTGTCTCATTTGTCGAGGATGCACCCGAGGTATCCTTGATATTTGGGGTGGTGCAAGAACGACATCCAGGGATTTTTACCATGCTCCATACTTCTGTTCTTGAATATTGGAACTGGTCTTCGGCAATGAACGATGGCATAAAATGGGTACACAAGAACACAAGTATGGTCAAGTACACATATTGAGAAACACCCAAAGTTTCTAAGAGCTGACAGGATTTGAAAAGCTCAGTCGCTGGGCTTTACTATGATGAGAAAGCTTGGAAATCTTGGTATTATCTGTCATCATCCAATTAAAAAAACATCAATGTGATTGTAAAATGTAACATGACGCTAAGTAGAAATGTAATAAAGTCTAAATTAAGTTTAAATATTTTTTGTAAGATGTATTGGAGTGAAAGTAAGAAATGTCCATGGCTAAATCTACTTCAATGTACTTAATTACACTAACAAAGTAATTGTATTTTGTTTCCTTTTGGAGGAGGGAGCATCACTGATGTTGGACAGTATGCAGCATGTTCACTAGTTTTTGTGTAAGTGTAGTATGTGAAGTATATTGTCTGGTCTATATATGTAAATGTGTCATGAATGCCAGGATGAAAGTCTCGGGGAACAAGCATGGTGGAGCAATAAACAGAGATTCAATGGAATCAATGGGATCAATGGGATAATAGAACCAAACATGAGGGCAAACACACAAGGCTAGAAGACACTAGACCAGAGACAAGGGAGCAGACACATGCCACAACTAGGGACACGGAGCAAACAAAGGCAAAGCCAGGGACTACAGGGACAGCAGACTGGACACACAACGTGACACTCAGAAACAGGGTGCACAGGTGGAGGGACCACAAGGACAGGGATAGAAACACAAGAGACCACAGGGAACACAGGCTAAGGAAAAATAAAGACAGGTCAGGGTAAGAGGACCAGAGCAGGGCTACAACAAATTGGAATGGGGTTAGGTAGGGTGTTCTTCTGGACCCCAGGATGCTGGATGCCAACCCAGGGAGGCGGTTCATCCTGGGCTTTGGAGAGCCAGTAGGACCAGGTGGGACCGCGGGGTCACAGCTGGGCCAAGTGGCACTGAGGGGACAGCAGAGCCAGAACTGAAGCGTGCTGGGGGCCTACAGGGCACAGAAGGGACAGCAGGGCTGGATGGTGCCAAGAGGACAGCAGGGCTGGGCTGAAGGGTGCTAAGAGGCCCACAGGGCTAGGGCCAGATGGTGACGAGGGGTCCGCTGGACAGGAAGCAAGGAGCACCGAGGGTCCTGCAAGTCAAGAACTGGAACCAGAGCAGGAAGGCACCATGGGAACCGCAGGACAGGGCCCAGAAGGCACTGTGGGAACCACAGGATTGATACAGGAAGAGGGATCGGGACAGGAGGGTGTCATGGTTCCCCTGCTCAGGGCTGTGGCAGGAGAGATGTCTAGACAGGTGACGTCAGGCAGATGGGAGTGGTTTTCTCATAAAGGGAGTGGTTTTCTCATAATTACAAGATCCTGATCTTTTAATTATGAAAAAGTAAGTCATAATTACAAGATAAGGTGTCTTTTTTTCACTTGAGAATGCAATGCACATCCGTACTTTTGAGACATGAGTTAATTCTTTTGGGTTAATTAGTTTTTGGGTTAGTTTTGAGAAGTGCTCTTATTGTGAATGATATCTCCAGACTGACACAGATCAGTTGTGGAAAATCCAGTTTTATTGCAGGGAGAATAGTAATGAAGGTCAGAATCCAAGCCCACATGCGGCAATCGAAGTTATTATAGGCTGTAAACAGGGACGGAGACGGATGCTAGGAAGACAGGAGAGCGACAAAGGTAACAGGTGGGCTGAAGTGTAAGTCGAGGGTGGTGGCCTGGACGAGGTTTAGGCGATCGGCAATGGTAACAGGAGGGCAGTAGTACAAGCAAGGGCCAAGCGATCAGCGTCATGTATACGTGGGACTGGCAGAGCTCGGGGTCTAGGAGGCAAAGCTAAAGTTGGTACACACAGGAAGAAATGCTTGAACTCACTACACCAGGAAGATCTCACGTCACATCTTTGACCCAGGCTCTCAGAAATAAACATCTAATCTAGAGACTACAAGAAACAGCTGAGAAAGGTGTGGTCCGCAACAGGAGTCACCGGTGTATTCAAAGAGTCAGAATAATAGGGTTTCCCCAAGTAGGTGTGTCCTGCTGGCAGGAATCCCAGGAGGGATGTGATTGGTGGGATGATGATGGGGCTTCCATTACAGTAAGCCAGCCCCCCCCAACCCCGATGTCTGACACCAGGAAGACGATGTAGATGCGAATGTGGGGCCAACTTCACAATGGTGATGCCAACACATAAACAAACATTTATATCTCAGAAACTAAAATGACCAGACTTATCTAAAACATATGGGGGGGCAACTTCACGCAGGTCCATTTTCAACATTGCACGGTTCTACCTTACAGTTTGTAAAATTCACTGGCAAGAGAAACCATTTGTATGCACATGTAAAGGGACGTATGGTGGTGTGTTTTAATGTTGCATGCTGGATTTTATTGGGGGGGACTTTTGATTTGATGGGTTGGCTCCAGAGGAGGAGTGGGGAGGTTCGGCCTCGGCACCCAGGTGTTTATTGAGGTTTCCTGGATGAATAAATAGCATGGAAGTGAAATTGACAGGAGTTTGAGCAAGCTTTTTGTTAATGGAGATGAGAGCTGGTAAGACGTGGTCCCTCATTTTATTGTAGTGTTTTTCCTCGTATGGTACGTTTTAAAAAGGGGGTTAAAATTGACTGGTAGATTTTCGATTGTAATTGGGCGGGTGTTTTCTCAGCTCTTGTCCTCATCAGAAATGATTTGGGAATGGTGGAGCCTGGCCCTGAAGTGAGGCCATGGAGGCTGGCAAGAGCAGTTGTGATCGTGGAGGATGGAAGGGTTCCCATCTGTATTTTAAACACCAGTGAGTCCATAGTGCAGTTGCACTGTCAACAGCAACTTAGTCAGATAACAGCCCTGTAACCTGGGGATATTGATACTGGGCATGTCACCTTGTCGCCTGAAAGAGTGGGGATCCTGATGGTTCACTTGCAGGAGGGAACTGCAAGGGATTCTGATGGGGCTCGCAATAGTTTGGTGGATCTTTCTGGGGTTGGCCTGACAGATGCAGAAACGACATGCTTTTTCGGACAATGCCGATGATTATGGACGAACTGATAATGTGTTTCACCATATTCCGACAGGGGGGGCACCACCGGTAAGGAAGAGGAATCAACAGTTTCCTCCTAGTCTGTACCAGGAAGTGCGGTCACTTGTACATGAGATGTTGGATGCAGGTGTAGTATGGAAAACCTGTAGCCCTTGGGCTTCACCCATCATCTTAGTGCACAAGAAAGCCGGATCTCTGTGTTTTTGTGTAGATTATCGTTAGGTCAACACAGTTACCAAGAAGGATGCCTTTCCTCTTCCTCGAGTGGAAGAGTCATCAACAGTGTTGTCCAAAGCATGTTATCTCTCTACATTAGATTTAGCAAGTGGTTATTGGCAAGTTGTGGTGCATCCTGAGGATAGGGAAAAAACAGCTTTTACTACTCCCATGGGCTTGTTTGAGTTTGATCGAATGCCCTTTGGTTTATGCAATACTCCAGCAAACTTTCAGAGGTTTATGCAGGTTTGCTTAGGAGACTATAATTTTGAAACCTTGCTGATCTATTTGGAACTCTTAAAACTCTGGAAGTAGTTTTTTATAGATTAGCCCAGCACGGTCTGAAACTGAAACCGAATAAGTATAGTTTTTTCAGACGTACAGTAGTGTGGATTACTACGGTGTAGGAGTTGAGGTCCTTCCTTAGCCTAGTGGGGTACTATCACCTTTACATTAAAGGTTTTGCCCAAATTGCAGCTCTGTCACATGTCCATTTGGTAGGTATGCCCAAAGATGGTCCAAAAAGGTCAAGTCCTTCATTGAAATCTTGGATCCTGGCATTTAGTCAGGCTTTCCAGCAATTTAAGCAGGCATTGGTTCAGGCCCCACTGCTGACCTTTGCTGATTTTACATTGCCATTTTCTCTTTACACGGATGGCAGTAGTCATGGGTTGGGGGGCAGTGGTAGCTCAAACGCAAGAATGCATGTCGACAGCCTATGCTAGCAGGAGTTTACACCCGACTAAAAAGAATGATCTTAATTATAGCTCGTTTAACCCTCTGGGGCCTAGGGGTAGGAAACACACTTTCACTGACTGTGTCACGACTCAGACCGGGAAGCAGGCGAAAGGAGCCGTGAATGCAAGCAAAACGAGGTCAAACGATCAAAATCTAAGGGTTTATTCAGAACACAGGACACTAGGAACATGCAATGTTAATGACCGGACTAGGGAAACAAACTTAACGCGGACACAATGAACTAAGGATGACAACAGGAAACAGCTGGTGAACATGGGGAATCTACACGAGGTTAACGAATGGTCGTGGTCGACAAAGGGGCAGGACGAGCAGGGCATGACAATAAACTTAATTCATGGCAAATAAATTATTTCTTATATATTTCTTTTGGCATTACACTCATCTTTATTTTAATGTATATTGTAAATATGTCATATTTATGTTAAATTTGTAATTTGACATAAAAGTGTAGACATTTCAAAATGCAGTTTGGAACACTTGCAGAAACATTATAAAAGTACATAGTAAGCAATGGTGGCAGTTTGTTTTGATCCCAGCTATCTGGTCACCAAAGTCTTGGCTACATGAAGATGACTAAATGGTGTAGTTCCAACATTCAGTTGGATAAATAAATAAGAAAAAGTGAACTCATGTCACTATTTTTGGTCTCCTTCTATTGAATATGTAAGAGCTCTCATGTGTGAACATGAGTCATTCACACCTGGCCACATCCCCCCCCCGCGTTTTATGGTACTGTTGGGGATGTATCTGGATCGCATTTCACCACTGCGTCGTTCATCAGATTTCCATGCGAATTAATTTCAGTACGCGGAAGTGCGGCTATTTAGAATGCGAATAGCAATCTTCTCGTGAAGGCTGTACTACACGCCCCCCATGCAGGTAAAACAAAGAAAGGTGACATGGTTTACTTTTTCGTTGATTTAACCTACTTTTAAAAACAGTAATACTTCTGACAATGGACGTTTTGAAAAGAAGACAGATTTCGGATTTAGCCAGCGTTTTTTTCATGATTCTACATACAGATTTCAGTACACTGCATCGCCAACGATGTACTCGACCCCAGGGAGTTAAGTTAGAATTTCTTGCTTTGAAGTGGGCAATTACTGAGAAATTTTGTGACTACCTGTTGGGATCATCTTTTACAGTATACACTGACAATAATCCTTTGGCACATTTACAGACTGCTAATTTGGGCATTGTGGAGCATTGTTGGGCAACCAGTTTAGCAAGCTATAATTTTGTCATCAGGTTTCATTCTGGTAAATCAAATGTTAACGCCGATTCTCTTTCTAGGGTGCCAGTGGAATGCACTTAGGGGTACCTGCAGAGGTGGTGCATGCGTGCTGTGATGGTGTGACCACTAATGGTAACCACCAGGTGGGCACTTCCGTCACGGTGGGGCAGGTGTCAGGCCTCAGATGAGTTTCAGGATTGGGGGCAATTAACTGCCGTCAGGCTCAGGAGCAAGATGCAGTGATTGTTAAAATCATATCATGGTTACAGACAAAAAAATCCCTAAATCCAGTTGAATGACGGGCCCTGACTTCAGAGGCCCAACATCTGTGGTGGCAGAGAAACCGTTTGTTTTTGCAGAAAGGGGTCCTGTATTGGAAGGTCAAAGATCCGTCGAGTTTAGAGAGTATCCAGCAAAATGCGTTGCTCTATCACCTGAAAGGAAAGGTGTGGTCATTGTGTCATGACAAGGGAGGTCATTTTGGTTTCTGGAAAAGCCTGTCTCTTATTTAGTACAGATTTTATTGGGTAGGGCAGGCCATGGAAGTAAAGGAGTAGTGCACTGCCTGTTCTCAGTGTATCCTTTGTAAGTCTTCAACTGATCCGAAGGCTGCAGTGGTACCTATAGTTACATCATCCCCTATGGATTTAGTGTGCATGGATTTCTTGATGGTACCTCCATCTAGTACTGGACACCAGTTCATCTTGGTGTTGATGGACCATTTCACAAAGTTTGCTTGGGCCGCCCCTACTAGGGGCCAGACGGCAGCTACTACAGCTATTGTGCTGTGGGGACACGTAATTCAGCCATTTGGCTGTCCTACAAGGCTTCATGCAGATCAGGGTCCTAATTTTGAGTCTGCGGTGATTAAGGAGCTTTGTGACCTCCATGGGGCCCAGAAAAGTCAGGCCACTCCTTATCATCCTCAAGGGAATGGCAATTGTGAAAGGTGTAATAGAACATTACTCAATTTTTTTGGCACTCTTGAAGAAGATCGTAAGGCTACATGGACGGAGTATGTGCAGGAACTGGTCTTTCTTTATAACAATACTGTTGCATGCCACTATATGCCAGACACCGCACTATCCCATGTTTGGCCGGCATGCTCGTTTACCCATTCAGTTTTGGGGGTCCATAAGCTAGATGATGGAGAAGCTCAAACTGAATGGGTGAGAAACCATTATGAGCGTTTGTGTTATGCTCATCATACGGCGGGCAAGAAATTGGGTCAGGGTATAGTGAGACAACGGAAGGCACCAAAAGATACCCCACTCTTACCAGGGAAGAGGGTACTGCTGGAGCAGTTGGGAGCAAGGGCCTTTGGAAAGTTGGCAAATCATTGGGAGAGTGAGCCGTATGTGATGGTGAAACAGTATTATGATGATGTGCCAGAATGTGTTGTTATGCCAGACCATGGGGCAGGTGCAGAGAAGGTGTTGCATCGGAACTTGTTGCGCCCTTGCCCAGCTGCCTACATGGCCCCTCCAAAGGCACCAGGAGTACAAGAGAAAGGGGCAGTAGGGGTGACCCTTGTGTATGGGGTCTTGTGTCTATTCCACAAATTAATGTGGGACAACATGGGACGCAAGGACCTAAACCCACTTGCCGCCAAGCCAGCAGAGGGGGCCACAAAGATTTGTGAACCAGCCTGGCTGTTCCCCATAGAGGATTGTGTGGACCTGTAGCTAATGATCATTCGCCTGGTGCAATAGATGGGTTATCTCCCCAACAGGATATGGAGCACCATTCTTTGGAGGATCGGACATTGCACACGAAGCTGAGGAGATCTACTAGAAGCACAAAAGAAAAGTTACCAGCTCGCTACTGAGTCTCGAATGGAGAACCATGAGGACGTGGTTATTTTAAAATTGGGGGATGAGATGTAAGGGGATGTATGGTGGCATGTTTCAATGTTGTATGCTGGATTTTATTGGGGGGACTTTTAATTTGATGGGTTGGCTCCAGAGGAGGGGTGGGGAGGTTTGCCCTCGGCACCCAGTTGCATTTATTGAGGCTTCCCGGAGCCTTCTCGTTTGGCTCTCAGCGGAGGCGGACGCACTTCTCTCCCTCTCCCTCCCCTTATCTTCCCTGCTTGCTCCTCTCGTCTC
>JAODKC010000257.1:0-47847 GCA_026777985.1 Mormyrops attenuatus
AGTCCCTCCCGAATGACCGAGCTTCTC
The DNA here is from genome assembly GCA_026777985.1 of Mormyrops attenuatus. Taxonomy (NCBI): domain Eukaryota; kingdom Metazoa; phylum Chordata; class Actinopteri; order Osteoglossiformes; family Mormyridae; genus Mormyrops; species Mormyrops attenuatus. The sequence continues at coordinate 28 of JAODKC010000257.1, forward strand.
ACCCTATCTCTAAGGGAGAGCCCAGCCACCCTGCGGAGGAAACCCATTTCTGCCACTTGTATTTGCGACCTTGTTCTTTCGGTCACTACCCAAAGCTCATGACCATAGGTGGGTCTTCCTGTTCAAAAAATTGCCACCAGACTTGATATGAGGCACACTACCATGCACTACATCATTCAGAAATTTAAGAAGACTGGTGTAATCATTACTTTGGAGGGAAGATGGAGAAAAAGAAAGACCAGTCAAAGGACAGATAGGTACATCGATGAGCTTGCCATGAAAAACCCAAACTTGATTGCTACACAAATTGCAAAGCAACTCAAGGAGGCTACTGGAATCCAGGTTTGCACACAAACAATAAAGAGCAGGCTGAACGAACGTGGGCTGCATGGCAGGGTTCCTCGTGAGAAGCCATTTATAAGTAAAAAGAACAAACTGAAACGTCTGAAATTTGCCAAAGAACATGTTGAGAAGCCTATCAACTTCTGGAAATCAATTGTATGGTCAGAGAGCATGGCGCAACTCAAAGGAGGAATACAGTCCCCGGTGCCTAAATCCAACCTTCAAGCATGGTGGGGGGAGAGTGTTGGTTTGGGGTTGCATGGCAACTTGCCATGTCAGCAATTTGCATTTTGTTGAAGGCATCATGAATTCTGAGATCCTGTATACTCAGATGATCCCATCTGCTGCTAAACTGCTTGGACGTCATTTTGCAACAAGATAACGACCCCAAGCACACTGCAAAGCATATGAAAGCCTTTCTCACCAAGAAGAAGGTGAAAGTGCTTGAGCAGCCCCCAGAAAGTCCGGATGTCAGTGCTACTGAGCACCTCTGGGCTGAGATAGAGAGGAAATGCCCAGCGGACCCACCAAAAAACAAAGAGAATTTGAAAGACATGCTCCACCGCACATCAGAGAGCCTTGACCTAACCATTTGCAACACCCTTGCTGAAACCATGCCCAAGAGGCTGCGTGCTGTTATTGTTGCCAAAGGAGGGCCTACCAAATACTGAGCAGGACTTTGAGAAAACTCCAATGGCCAGGTGTACAAATAGCTTGAAGGCAATACTGTACATTTCATAATTTGAAAACAATTCCAGAATTTGTTTAGAATAAAAGTTTTTCTTGTTTCTTTACATAACTCACACATAATTTTAACATTTAAGACCATTCTTAAATTTTTTTTCTTCAATATCCTCCATTTCATTTGCATTTTAGACCATTTTTTCCAAAGTGTACAAATAATTTTTGGCTACACTGTAGATAACTTTGAAGTAGTCTGGGCTAAATGTAAGTGAAGACAAAATCCATTTAAACCGAGGTAGCTTAAATCAGTTATCTGGCTAAATAAGAAATCCTGCATCGTGATACAGACCCCAGATGCATGGTTATTATCTAGGAGTTATCATCATTACCCGTTGAACTGCATTATCCTGAGGCTAGGGCTGCAACCCGTCCCTTATAATATGGGATTGTCCTATATTAGAAAATGAAATGCTGTGTCGATTAGGGCTGCACGATATTCGGGAAAAAAATCACATTGCAATATTTATTTTTTCCGCGATATATATTGCGACATTAGGATTTAAAAAAAAAAATCGAATTAGTTCAAGTCATCTAATTAGTGGAAGTCGTCATTAATAAAGTGGTCAGTCAGGCTTACATAGGGCTCCATTGTCCGGCTGGACCACAAATCCATTGTAGCTGCATGATATTGTACCGCTGAAAGTTCCTTTTCAACTTCTGCCTTGCATTTCTTGTACAGCTCCGGGTTGGCAATTTGTGAAAAATAGGTCCGTTTACGGTATTATATATACCGCTTGTCAAGATTCAAGGACTTTATTGTCATTTCACACATGTTCGCACATGCCGTTTAGCAAAATTATGTACTCAGGTCTCGGATAAGCCACAGAGCTAGTCACACACACTTTTAAATATAAGGATGAAAATTTAATATAAAGGTATTGGAGTATTGCGGTATAATAAAAATTCATGTCATAACAATAATGAAAAACGGTTTTCAGTATGATCCGGTATACCGCCCAACACTAGTACCGTGTCCTTTGCAAGATGGAAAGTTATTTCTTTCTGTTTGGAACCTTTCTCATGGCGTAACACTGGCAAAGGCATCTGAAGTAGTGTTTTGCTTTGGACGGCAATTGAATTTTGCTTTGTACTCATCATACAGGGCTTTTTAGTGCCAATTTGAATGATCAAACAAATCAGTTGTGTTGCCCCATGTTGTGGCAACTGTCGACAAGTGACCTGTTTTTGGTCGACGTCATGCTTTCCGTAGCCAAAATAATTCCACACAGTTGATGTTGCATCTCTTTTTGATCAAGGGTGTTTGTGATTGGGTCGACATGTTTGTTCGCTGTGCGTGCAAAGCTGCGTGTTGGCTCTGTATCGAAAAACCTTTAAACTAACCTAAGTTATATCAGACAGACATTTTTGGATTGTTTAAGAATAAGAACAGTGTGACATTTGTTAGTTTAGCAAAAACACCAAATGCGTTGTCCACGCCGCTTAATTTAATTTGCATTACTTGACATTGCACGTTCTGTGATGTACACACGTGCAATAGTCACATCGCAATGACTATGCCGAAATGATATATCGTGCAGCCCTAGTGTTGATCCTGTATAATAAAGGATGAGTGGCAACCCTACCTGAGGCCGCACTATACATAGTACCACAGAAGACACCACTGATCGCCAGACAGCTCTTAAATAGCTGCCTGCTGGGTGTGTAGAAGTAACTTTGTGTGCTCCAGATCATTTTGTCATTAAGCTTTATTGTTTTATGGGCCAGGGTATTCCAACAAATTCTGAGCCTGTATTTTGTGTAGGGGGCAAAGATCAGGAGAGAGATCTACCTCTACGAGCTGAAATTTAAACAAGCTGTTGTGTTTTGCATTATTTAGATCAGAGGTGGGTAGTCTTATCCACAAAGGGCCAGTGTGTATGCAGGTGTTTGAAATAACCTTTATGTCAGTTGTTCAAACCCAGGTGTGATGACTCTCGGCCAACCAGTCCTCCAATTAGGGAGTTGAAGCAGAAACCTCCATACACCAAGGCCATTTCTACAGTAGATAAGATTTCCCACCTCTGATTTTAGATGGATCTGGTATCATGTGCAGAGAGTCCAGCCAGGATAGTTTGTCGTTCAACAGTGATGTAGTTCTTCATCATAAGTAACAGGAAGGCTCTCAACTGGTGGCTGTACATTTTGACTAAGGCTAATTGCTTATTTCTTGGAACAGTGAATAAAGTAAGAATGGAACCTCAATGGAATGGCAGGTTGTTATAGGGTCACTCACATACTCAGATGCATGTGAAGGTCAGTTTACTCACCACTGTACTTTATGCTGACTTCTTTAAAGTGGGACACTATGCAGATTCTAACCACACAGATCTGAGGTCTGGATCAAGTTAGTATGTGTAACTCCTGATACCCTCTTAAAAAGCATTCTGCAGATGCCATGTACCATATGTATTACTTACATTTATAGTTTGGGTGCTCCAGTTTGAGAAAATGTGTGTCTACATGACCTGAGCATGTCTGTCTGTCTTGTGTATTTATTTGGTAATTGTGGCAATAACCCTTGAAGGTGACACTGCAATGGGATTCATTTCTTCCATCTGTGATTTGTACTTACACTGCAGTTTCTGACCATGCTAAGTGAAGCACAAGCCTCTTGCCCTTCTTCCATCAAGCTGCCCCATAGCATGCAGATATCACGCCACTTGCCTCCTGATGACCAGGGAAGTCTGAAGTCTGGTGCTGTCTTTTTTAGTTTTTGTAAGACTAATGATTATACCATCTTCAGATGTCAAAACTACTCTTCTCAAGTAAAGGAAATATTACAAACTGAATGGAATGGAAATATTGGTGACAAATTTTATGAAATCAGTCCAATTATCGGAAAGCTGACATTAGTTAATTTTTGAAACTCAATGGGACCAGGTCATCTGTACAAGGTGTCACATGGGCCGTACCAGGCTGACTCACATGTCTTTAATTATGGGTGAAGATCTACCTTTGTGTCCTGTATGTAAAACTACTTTTACTGCTAAACATGTTTTATTGTGTTGCCCTTCTTTTAACAACCGTAGGTGGAATTGTCATTTTACTGACTCTTTAAAAAAGGTTTTTAGTAGAGTCAACCCAGAGCCTTTTAAAGATTTTTTGAAATGATTATTTATTTATTATTGAAAACTAATCTTAAGCATCATATTTGCATTGTTTTATCTGTTGATAATGTTTTCAGTTATTTATGAAGTTCTTACCCTTTTGGTTCTTGAATTTGTTTTTATACCTATGTGCTCTTTCCATGAATATAGTCCTTGTTGCTGGCGTGGCGTTAAGTATCAACATAAATAAATAATCATTATGGCAGCCAACATGAATCAGTACAGGGTTAATGAGAAAACCAGTCCAGCATGCCTGTGTTTCCACAAGTGTTAGACTTAAACAGAGAAGATTTTACCACAGACAGTTTTCAGATAGTTATCTCTCTGTTGTACCTGGCTGGCGGACAAATGTTTTGCCCGTCATCTGAAGCCCTGATGGTTATTGCGCATGCTCCATATAATCGTGAGGAAATCGAGATTGATATCGTGCAGCCCTAACAAAGACTGTAGATAATTTCATGTTTTATTTCATTTTCAGATCAGCAGAGAGACTCAGCACGTAGGACTGGTCATACTTTCAGGGGTCGAGGTTTGAATCTCTTGAATGTCTTTGAATCTCTGTTCTGTGTGTGTGCATTCTCTCCGGGTCATGCAGGCTTCTCCCAGGTACTATAGTTTCTTCATTCAGTTAGTTGATGTGGTGTCTCTAAGTTACCTATAGAATGAGTGTGTGCCCTGTAATGGGCTGATTTTCTGTACTGTAAAAGGTGTCCCTTTCCTTGTGCCCTGTACTTTTTGTACTTTAGTTACAAGAATCCTCTTAATAGTTACTGCAAATCATGTGATGAGGTGTGTAAGCAGAGCAGCTGGCTGGGTAACTTCAGCCAGGAAAGATTCATGAATGAGGCTGTGTTCCCTCTCACTCGCCTATGGGACAGCATTAGTTTCACTTTCAGTGCTGGAAGATGTGTGTCACATCAGAAACATTTCCATCTACTCCCATGACCCACAAGAGCTTGAGGGTTTTTTCTAGCATTGGGCTGCACAGCGGGGTTCAGCACTTGAGACTGAGCATTTATAATTTCACGATATTATCAGTGATCGATAATGATAAACAAGTAAGACAGTGTCAGTGTTTAACAGTGATTGACAGGTGATTATCGCCTACTGCCATGGCCCACAACAAGCCACCATGTCTGTAATCTAATGCAGGTAGCCAGGACAATTAACACAGTATTCAGTATGCCCAGTTTTACTTTAATTCCTAGTGGACTTCTAACATTTTTTTTTGGCTCATCTTAAATTTATTTAGAAATAGAAATTTATTAGATTTATTCTGCGAGTTAAATGGAGAGCTGTCTCTATTGACCTATAGTGACTATTGAATGAAACGGTTGATGATCTGTTTTATATCACCCAGGCGTACTTGATATGTGTGCCTTGTCAAAAGGGATTGATTTATTGGTTTATATACTTATAGCATAAACACTGTACTGTTGTGGAGTTTACCTTGCAGTTGGTAAAGTTGAGTATCCACTTTTTCCTATGAGTTAATATGTATGCTTCAGGAAGTAAGAAGATCATTCTGAAAGTTCAACAACTAATGAGAAAAATCAGGTATTGTATACATGAAGGCTTATTGTTGATTCTATGACTCCATACCTTTACTAACCATAAGAGCATTATACACATTATACAAGAGCAGGCGGCTTGTTTTCTTATTTCTGTTTGTATGCCTAACTCACTTCACCTTTAATTGCTCCTATTCATTTCACCAGAAAAATTGTTTTAATTTAGGCGCACCCAACACAACTCCACTCTCCCTTGGGTCACAATACGATATTGTGGCTCTACTGGGAGTAGGAGTAGTCAAGCCGTAGTCTCTCATTGTTGTGACAACTGTCCTGCTGCATAAAGTACAGTTAAATTTGTGGTACGGAACCTGTTTATCGGTTCTGACTGTTCTGACAAATCACCTCTGCCTGGTCATTCTCAGACCTAACCAGCTTGCCTTAAATGCAAGAGGAGCTTGATTAGAGAAGATGCATAGTAAAACAGGTGTAATGGTTGATCAGCTTTAGGAGATGGAAAACATTATGTTTCCTGGAGCCGTTGTGTTTGTTAATTTGTCCCATGTGAGGACTGAGGCATCTAACGGGAGAAAATGGGGTATGCTTTTCATTCAGACTGTGACAAAGTGACAGATGTGTTGGAACTGCAAAGCTGAGTGTGATGCGAAGCTACAATCAAAAATAATCATAAAGCAGGCTTTGAGCATGGTATGTACTGTAGAGTTATATCCCTGTGCAGGCACTCTTAGGTTTAGTTTTGTTTAGTCTATTATGCACTTTAGGCATTAAACTGACCATTTTCAGTTCTCTTAACTTTTTTTTTCTCTTGTCACACTCAATATATACAACATTTTAACAGGAAGGCGTTGCTGTTACTTTTAAAAACTTAGATGTACCTAATATATAGAACACTCTTTTTAGTTTGTTTGACAAACTGCCGCCATATATGGTCCTGTAGCTCCTTGACTTTGCACCTTTTGTACGTATATTTCAGAAGAATGGTATAATTAAAAATTGCATTTGCTTTAGAGATTATTACATTACAGAATTAACTGTAAGACTGTAACAGTATGCCTGTCTGACAGCATCAAGTGTGTGAAACTGGATGTGTTTCAGTTAAGCCATTTTGTAATATAGACTTTGGTTACTGTGTGGTAACCCAAGAAGGCTGAAAATAAAGCAAGCATTCTGGCTAGATGAATAGGTACAGCACAGTGGCAGGATGACCCACTCATTTGGTAACAAAGGATTTGAAAGGATTAAAAAAGATGGCGCATTATGTGGCAGTGTTCGCCTGGCTTCTCAGAAGCCTGTATCTGCTGATTCCTGTAGTGCCAAAGTGGGCCGGCAGGTATACAGACTTGACCTACTTACTGTGGTCTCTGAGGGCTCTTGTTCATTGTGCTTTTGTAAAAGGTATTTAACCTGACCAGAAATAAAGTTTACTTAAAATTTTGTATGTGTAGCTAATGGGGGAAAATGAAGTGGGTGATGTTTTTCTCTATATGCAAAAATAAATATATAGAATCAAGCAGCTATGAATGTCTGTAAGATGTTATACCTTAATAATCAAGATCTCTAAACACAGGAACCCTTGAGAGTAGCAGTAATTGTAAAGATGAGTCAGCTTTGTAGCCGCAGAGTGCGGCCTTATTTTGTAGTCTTCACTGTCACAGCACTCCTATGTAATTGTGTGATAACGTAGCATTGACAGACGAGTTATTGCATAAAAACACACTATACAGTTGAGTTTTTAATTTACTTTTAAATTTTTATATTTTCAGCACCTCTCACCTCCTCCAGTGGCATGGAGCACAACGACAAAAAGTTGTATCACCAAATGTTTTTGCTTTGCTTTGTCGAACAGCTATGGGAGCATGATAAGTTCTGTGCTAGGGGATGGTTCAGCCAGCCATGTGTAGTATCAGAGACATGCGGTACCTGAGCACCTGCCCCTTTTGCCTGACTGATTATAAGTACCTTCTTTTTGAGATCCTAGGCTCCTCTTTTTCAATCATCCGACAGTCACCAACTTGGCAAACTGAAACCCGCTCAATTTATTAATACAGTAACTCAGAAAGAGCAGTGAAAGATAAGGAAGTAAAGCCAAGATACTATTAGTGTCAACAATACATTCTATCACACGACCTGCAAAGTTGTCTATGGCAAGCAGCTCAAAGACGCATTTGAAGTGGGGACTGCAGTTGAACAAGGTTGTCTATTGTCACCATTTCTGTTCTTGTTTGTGATTGGTTCATGAAGTCATTCGAGTTGAAAAATGAGGAACAGAATCCAGTGGACACCTTGGACATGGCTTGATGATCAGGGGCCTGTGTCATGAAGCAGGATTTCTTGCTTTGACTGATAACTAGTTGGATTTCAGGTAGTCTGGGCTAAATATAAGTGAATGAAGATAATGCTCATTTAAACTGGGTTACCTTAAATCTGACAAGTTATCCACTTAAACAAAAAATCCTGTTTCATAACAGAGGCCCCAGGACTAGAGGTCGACCGATATATCGGGCCGATATTTGGCATTTTTTAATGTATCGGAATCGGCCGATATCCGAGTGTAGTACGCCGATTTACAGACAGGCACGTCTGCGGGCAGCCCAGTGTTATTGTTGCTGTGGAACACGTGACCCTTGCTGCCTTGTGCAGGACCCCAGCCAGAAGTTTTGGAAGATTCTTGGGAGAAAACGGTAAGCTTAAATTCTGATCTTTCAAAGACCTATTTATTTAACTGGTTTGCTATGAAATGTTGCTTTAAAAGGAAACGCGAGCACTTTTGAAAGAGAATGTAATTTATGTTGTCGGGAACTGCCGTAATGATAGTGAGTTTTCAACCAACTGTAGCTTACAGGTAACGTTAAGGATCATTGATTCTGACGTAGTTTGTGTGCGAGTGCGCTTGTTGGTGGGCTCACAGACATTTTTGTTATCGTTAAAAATCATTTTAATTGTTAAAATTTTAATTATTGCCATATCAGCCCGATGTTGTAAGTTCTGTTCTTTTCTTGTTTTGGAGAGTTTCACTCTGTGTGTGTGGGGTGGAGCAGGCCGCTCTCTCAAACAGTGCACCGTGTGTGAGAGTTGCGTTGCTCTGCCCCAATCACAGACAGCAGAGATGCTAAGAACGGAGATTCGAACAATTTGTCAGACGACTAGATAAAAAGTGCACGACTTTGCACAGTTAGTTTCCTCATTAAACATGTCTATACTTTATACGGGCTTATCTGTCGACAACATCAAAATCACTAGGGGCTTACGTTGTCCTTGCATACAAGGCTGTGTAATACCACAAATTTTATTTTATTATCTGCGTTCGATAGATTCTGATTGTGAGTTTGGCTTGTAAGCTATCTGTCTGCTAACAACATAAACAACATGTTAGCGAGAGGTTTTGGGCCATTTACACTACTCATCATACCATGATGCACTTAGTTGATAGTGTTTTTTTTTCTTTCAAAAATGTATTAGAATGTAATTGTTTCCATGTGCATGGAATACTGGAATTGAAGAATGAATTGAAGATGAAGGCACTATAATAAGAATGCTAACCTTGCATTTTTTCTTCTGTTTTAGTAATTGCTGTCTGATGGCTGAACAAAATTGGACTGGAAGTGGGATTAAAACTGCAGATAACATGCACATTCCTTTTTGTATTGTATATGTTAATTTTTCTTCCCTCAGAAATGAGGAGTTTGTATTGTGGTTTTGTTGTGTAAATTTAAATATTAACTTAAATAAGTCAGTATTCAAGAAATTTTGTGTATTGTTTGTTATTATTAGTGTGATATTTTACCATGCAAATAGAGAGGAAAACGTCCAATTATCGGCCAAAAAAAAACTGACAGCATATATCGGCCATCGGCTGACCCTGACTGTCGGCATTGGCATCGGCTATTGAAAACCCCACATCGGTCGACCTCTACCCAGGACTATTGTTCCGTATTGTCAATAGATGCATGAGAAGACAAATGATGTAGCAGCTACCTCACTCAAGTTGGCCTTGGTGTTAATAGAGGAAAAACCTACAGTCCTCCAGTACACGTGTCATTGACAAGCAAAACAGTACAGATACCAGCTGCAATGTGGGAGTGGCAAATTGGGAGAATCTCTAGTGAGCCTCCCTGGTTTTAGGCTGGCTGGTGACATTCCTGGGCACAAAATTCTCGATATGGCCCTGACCAGCTGACAAGCAAAACCGCACCAATACTAGTTGGAGAGAAAAGTATAGGCCTGTTGAAGGCATTAAGGAACAGATTTTTTATTTGACACCTGCAAGCCTGTTGTGGTGAGTTAGCACCGTAGAGGTAACTCACCTGGAGTGCCTGAAAAAACAATGTAGAATAAACTTTTAGGTAAGACTAAATCTAGCTTTGCATAACAGCTAAATTCCCACTCTGCAAACATGCATGGGTATTCTAGCACTTCAAAAGCACCTGTTTGCTGAAGGAAAGACATGTAATTCCAGTGTATACAGCTGTTTTTACAGTATCCACTGTTTCTTGTGGATTTTAACTTCCTGAAGTCTTATTGTGATGACAATAAATAGAAAATTGAAATAGAAATGGTGCCAGATTTTTATAGATCACAGGCCTAGTTTGTTCTCAGCATCCTGAGTAAATCCCTTACAAAACAAACACAAACAGGGCCCTCCGTCTAGAGCACACTTCAAACGCATATTTCCAGAACAGTCTGATATAAAAAGTGCAATTCTCACCATTGTAAAAAGCCTTTCTATTAATATGCAGGAAGACCTAATAAAGGGAGGGAAAACACATACTGTAAATAGTCCTTTTCCTCTGTTGCCCCAGATTTTGTATTTTGTTAAATATTTGCAGCAAATGCAAATTATTAATAGTGCTTTTCAATGGTATCGTGATTTTCCATAAGCACATTGACTCTTGAGTTTTGGTGGGTGGGAAAAGTTGCGTGGTTAATTCTGTGAAAAGAATTGAAGAACTGTCCATATCGTCTTGCCCTTCCTCATTACGTTTGTGTCTGTGTGGAAAGTGGGGCGTTCAAATTCCTGAATTTAAGTGGCGCAGTGGCAGTATGCACCTCTTTCACTCTGTTTCTTAGCTTTTCATAACAGTCAATCCAGGTCGTTTCCTACCCAGACTGACTATTACACAATCAATACCTGAGTAACTTTTTTTGTTTATGAATGAAGCGAAATTCTGCCTGGGTTATGTTCTGCTGTGTGACCTATGCCTGCTGGGATAGGCTCCCAATCACTGTAGCCTGACATTTTGGGGTGGTTACTATATATGGATTGCCCATGCAGGTTTGCGTGATATAGAGCTGAACATTAAAAAGCCATCTCTTATTTAAAAAAAAAGAAGCATTCTGGGAAAAGGTGAACTACTGTATTTGCATTCGGTATGCCTGAAATTAAATGTCTTCCATGGTACTGCCACTGGAATGAGAAAGACAACAGTTTATGTTTAATCTGATGATGTATTTGTATATGCTGCTGACAGTTGTCACACCAGGAGTTTGTACTTGGGAAAGCGGGTGAGCGGGTTCTGAAGTACTGCACTTCTCTTGTGTTCTTTTTATTCTACCCCATCTGGAGCTGTTCTGAGGCGAAGTGTTTGTTATTCTTGGTGTGTGGATTGAGAACCAACATCTGAACTGCTACAAGTGATTATTTTTTTTCCCTCCCTCTTCCTGGCTCGGCTTAGCTTGGGTGGGGGATTCCTCCCTGAGCAATGAGGTCATTGAAAAAGATATCATCTGGATAAGTAGTGAGAGTTTCTCAGTGCTAATGTGATCCAAGAGCAGGACCTATTATTTCTTATTTGGATCACAAAACAACTGTGACCTACCCACTTCTCAGATAATGACTCCAGACTTCAGGTTTGTGGTCAGCATGTGCTTTTGTCTTTGGGTGATCAGCTAAGTACAAGGAACAACACAGGTGAGTTTGTTGAATGGACTAGGCTATAGATAGGTCTAAATTTTAGTGGATTTTATAGGATTGATGATTGTCATAGACTAAGTTAGTCATTCGTGCTTGAGCATACTGATTTTTTTTTATGTTGAGTAAAGTGAAAGAAGGTATTTATAATCAGTCAAAAGTCATCAATCAGTTAAAAGGGGCAGAGTCAGTGAATTTTGGATTTACTTTTAAATACTTTCCACTCATTATAGTTTGATTAGTTTTTACAGTCCTTAAAGACAAACTTTATGTAATAGTTTATCAATTCTATTTCAAAAGTCTAAACTTTGTACAGTTTTGTTGTGTGTTATTCACCTGCAAACCTTTTTTGATACTTTTTTTTAATTAGAAGAAACCGGTTTCTTAAAATAGTGACTGTAGTGTTATTTTTATTCAGTTTTTTCCGTGTACTGAATTGTTGTAATTGGAGTACACTGAGGGTTAATTAAAACCATCATAATCAATGTATACAGAGGGAAGGAGCTTTGGTATGGAGACCAGTTTTTTATATTTTTATTAATATCAATAATATTAACTTTGGTAATCCATAGATTAGGTTTTCCAATCGAAATTAAGTTCTGGAAAAAACATATCAGAATCAGGTTTCTTTGGCCAAGTATGTTCATATGTAGAGGGATTTTTGTCTCCAGTTGTCTCTCCTCACATTTGTGCAGTAGGTACAGATAAATAATGAAATGGTAAATGTTAAATATTAAATATGGCTTGATTAATTTTAAGATTTTTAGCAGTGTTTTTTATTCCTTGTTTAAATTCCTTCTTTATGTCTCTTGTTCAGTCTGGAGCTCGGCAATAACTCATTTCACTGCACATAGTACCGAGTGTAATTGTCTGTGTAACAAATAAAACTTTGAAACTTAAATGTTTACAATACTGAACAAATTTATATGTGGAATTTAATTTAATGAATTATCTCATTGACATTTTCCCGTAAACAGAATCGAATACAGCCAAAGCCTCACTTGCCGGCATAATCATTTTCATTATTCAATGATAATGACTTAACTGAGCATGCACTGTATTTTTAAACTGTATGTTCATGGGAAGGGAGTGTCGTATTTATCTTTTCAGTTTTGCTTTTGTTGTTTGTTTAAAACTCTTCTGTGTAACCTTTCTGAATAACTTGACTGTATAGAACTTATAGTTAGGTGATGTGATGGGGTTGATGATGTATCAGATATGCAGCTTATTAATGAGTGGGGTGCTGATGACAAAATGAAGTGTATAATGAGTGTTCGGTATGATCGAGGCATGCGCCAGGTCCACGACTCACAGCAAAGCTTGTGTGACTCAGCGGACTAAGCCTCTGTGCTTGTGATTGAAAGGTCTGCTGTCAGTAGAATAGTCACACATCCATGGGCCCCTGAGCAAGGCCCTTAACCCCTGGTTGCTCCACACTGTGATCTCCAAGCTTACTCTGTGTATGTCATAGAGAGCAAAATGAGGTATGCAAAAAGACAATTTCCTCATGGGCATTATTAAAGTATCACTATTCTATTGCTTGTGTCAGGGTGAAATGTTCCCAGAGTTGCAAATGGTTGTTTTAGGCACAAAAAAACTCTACCAATGTCTTGGAAAAAAATTAAGTTAAACCTTACTCTTCCTCTGGTGCAGCCTAGTTGGAAGATATTTGGTGTGTGCTCAACATTTTCTTTTAATAATTATTTGAAGTGAAAGTTACTGGTGTTCACAAATAGTTAGAAACTTTGATCAAATCTGGCATACCATCTTTCTACTGTTTGTTTAATGATACAAGTAGGCAATGATCAAGCATTACATATGAAATGAGTAGGAGAGCTGTCTTTCCTATAGGAACCTTCCAGTTGATGATAATCAGAGACATTAAGAGGACTTGGATTCCCTTTGCATTGATTCTTTCACTATGAACTGGGACTGTGAGTCACTTACCCCATGATTATCTTCTTCCAACCTCCTTCATATCTTTTATTAATGCTTTGTGCATAGTGATGCTCGTGGTGAGGGACTAGTTGTGGTGTTCTTACCACCACAATCGCAAAGCAGAGATTATGGAATGAATGAAAATCCCGTGGCGGTCACACAGTAAACAATAGAATAACTGTTTGGCAGTGTTCTTGGTTATCTGTGGCTGTAATACTCATTTTAAAGCTTTGTAATTGTGTAACAGGCCTTACTGGGCACTGTGACAGAAACCCAAAGAATTGCACAAATTATGTTCCTGCTCGTTACTGTTCATTCTGTATTTTCATTCTTATCCATTTAATTATTGCTTCAGAGTCCAGGCAGTACTGCCACTGATACACACAATCACAAACCTTTGTACACTTTGTCTCCTGAAATTCTGTAAATACTTGAGAAGTCCAGAAGATGAAAATATGCCAGTAAGAAACACCATTCCCTTTCTGTCACATTGGATAGTTAATAGTTTATAATGGATTCATAAGACCATGTTTACTAAACCAATCAGTGTATATATACACAGTTATTAAGAATGTTATTCTGTGTTTTGTAAAGAGCATAATTCCAATAAATGTACACAATTGGTTATAGTAACATTTACTGTCAGGACATTTACTGTCAGGGTAACATGTACTGTGGCGATGAGGGAAAATAACACATCATTAAAAATAATAGCAATAATCCCAGTAAACGGCAAACAACTACAGTAAATGCATATTACCATATCAAGATGACAAAGATGAATGAAAACCTTTCATCCTGTATTTGGAGAACGCCCCCGAAATGTACCGGGGTTCCAGATAAATGGCTGACCCTGGACCATATGGGTGTGTATGTTTCATAGGATAACAAGTTAGGGGATATGTAACAAGAAGCATTCCAGTGTACTTGTGCAAATGGCAAATGAAGCATCATTTCATATACAGCCGTGGAAAATATTGAGACCACTCAAGACATTTGAGTGTCTGCAGTTCTAAGACAGCAGTACACAAGGAAAAGGTGAAGCAGGAGACACTGGCAATAACCAAGAACCAGCCAGGTAGAGGGCAGAAGAAACTTTCTAATGCCAGAGATGACTGTCAACTTATCCGGCAGTGCCTCATAAATTGGAAGCCGACCGTAAGTGACTTTCAGAAAGAATGGGAAACATTAAGTGATGTGAAGTGCACTGCTAGGCCAGTTAGGACTGCGAGGACTCCTAGAAGCCCTTAAAGACCTATAAAGCAAGGAGGAAGCCCTTCAGCAATGAGAAGCAGGGAAGGACGAGGCTGGAGTTTGCAGAAAAAAAATAATTTTACACAGATGCATTCCCATAAACTGAGGAATAAGTGAAACTAAAAATGTTGCCGTGGTCTCTTATTTTTTCCAGAGCTGTATATATAAAATTACACAAGCACAATTATTATTATTAGTGTGCTTGCTCAAGCACACTATTGTTCTTCTTAAATTTTATCGTCTTTATTATTATTCCGTTCACCCGTTTTTTTGGCCCACTAGTCCTCCCAGGGCTTTCGAGATAGTGACCCCGTTCCAACGTCGGGACCAATCTGGAATAGCGTGCTTGTTCACAGCTTTATGCTACGCCTTGTCGTTCGTTCGTTCTTCCCGTTTTTCTGGCCAAAAAATGGCCCATAGGAATGAATGGGTAGAACTTTGGAACGATGATATCATCCACTCTAGCTGTTAGAGAGCAGCAAAAAAACTGCATAAACTGTGATTTCAATGTTAAAATTCACATTTTAAACCATGTGAAACCTCTGAATTAAGTTGAAAGACATATATAAGGGTAGAGAGGACATTGTGGCAGTGAGATCTGCCTTCTAAATGATGTTAAAGACCATTTTAGCCAGAGAAAGTGTGAGAACAATAAACCAAAGCCATTTAAAAGAAGGATTTCAGGGCGCAGAGCAGAGTGGAGCGGAGCCCTGAAATCCTTCTTTTAAACCATGACAGTGTTTTACAGTATGTGTGGATGGGGCTGGTGATTCGGTGAGAGAGAGAAAGAGAGAGGGAATGAGAGAATGAGAGAGAAGTAGAGACAGAGAGAGAAGCAGAGACTGTGGCATATATAAGGGTAGAACAGGGTAGAGAAGACATTTGGTGATTGGGTGAGAGAGAGAGAAAGAAAGAGAAGCATAGATAGACTAACGACACTGTCTAGAAGTGAGCAGGCACACTTTGCATTTTCTCTGCGGAAATGCAGTCTAGTTATTATTATTATTATTATTATTAATATTGATTCAGTGTATTTTTCACTAATGAAATGAAGCCACCTATCTGTCTGTCTGTTTAATTATTTTATTTCTTTTTCAGGGTTTTTTGCAGCTCCCTACCTTAAGTGTCCCTCACAGAGAACATTTCTATTGGAAGAACAGCATCCAACAGGCAGAGGCCACAAGTATCTTATGGTGCCCAGGGATATAGAGTCAGTGACCGACCCAGGAAAACCTTCCTCCAAGAAAGAGAACTTACTTTTACAGCTATGCCCAACCTGCAAAATGCCAACACTTCCTTCAGTTCCAGGCAGGAACTCCTGGATCTCCATGATGGATCAACTCCTGGCTCCCTGGTTGGTCATGAAACAGCAGAGATCCAGGATGTTTCCCCAGAAGGTTCCAGGCCTGGCAGTTTAATTGCAGGCAACCAGAAAACTGACACTATGTCTCTAGGAGAGGGTTTCAGGGAAGAGACAGCTGGTTCATATGGGGTCAAGTTTGTCCCTACAGATTCTGAGCATCTCTGTGGCTGGGGGGCCCTAACACCCCAGTGCATCCAAGCCTTCAACACACCCCGCTGGGTGCTCTTCTTCCTGTGCGTGGCCTCCTTCCTTCAGGGGATGATCATCAATGGCTTCATCAACACAGTGATAACATCCATTGAGCGGCGCTTTGACCTGCGCAGCTACCAGACCGGCCTGATCGCCAGCTCCTATGACATTGCCGCTTGCATTTGTCTGACCTTTGTCAGCTACTTTGGAGGTACGGGCCACAAGCCCAAGTGGCTTGGCTGGGGTGTGCTGATTATGGCCCTGGGCTCTCTGGTCTTTGCCCTGCCGCACTTCACCACCCCCACATACCAGGTTAGCATGGCGGAGCAGACCAGCCTCTGCTTGAACAACAGAACCAGTCCTTGCCAGGAGAGCAGCAGCAGTTTGTCTAGCTACAGATTTGTCTTTATGCTGGGCCAGTTCCTGCATGGCGTGGGGGCCACACCACTCTACACCTTGGGTGTTACCTACCTCGATGAGAACGTCAAATCTAGCTACGCACCGGTCTACATTGGTAAGTGGGTTTTCAGATGGGCATAATGGATCAGATCTTCCAGATTCATCTTGTATTACACACATGCTTGCATTTGGCACCAATCACTGTCACCAGATTCAAGCTAAAATTGACAGTCAGGAATAAATCATTGAAGAATTAGACAAACTGCTAATGTTTGAGAAATGTGGTCACAGGTTACTGTGTGTGTTAACAACACTGTGGTCTAGTCCCTGGAAGAGACTCAGACAAAGAGGAGAACGTTAAATATTGTTGTTTCTATTCTCATCATTGTCATGACCAGAGGAAAGTCACTGCCAGATATCAGAAAAGCCCAAAACAAGTATATATTCATAAGCCAGCACAGGCCCTAAGAGATTAGGCCTAAATCTTTCAACAAAAAACTGAATGAGCAGAAAATACATCCTAATTATTCTACAAAGAATTACAAAAAAGCTCAGACACCGCATGTGAGCTACGTCTTTTTTTATTTATTTAATTTGGATGACAAACTATTTAAGGGTCTCTGGGTCACATTTGTTATAAACTGCATTATTTAAGACTTGAGTGAAATAATGATAGCAGGTAATGGATTGTATTGTTACTAGCGTGAAGCTTGTTAAAAACATACTGAATAAAGGGAGTGAGACAGTCTCAAAGCTGCAGTCATTGTTTTCGTAGGGCTAGTTTGTTGCAGCATCTGACAGGAGCTGTAGAAGGTTGAAGGTTACTCTAAAGGGTAGTGATGTATAAGGAAATTCCCCATGTTTGTGAGTATTTGTGTACATTACCAGGCAGTTGTGCCAGACAGACCCGATGGCCATGCTGCGCCCTTTGGCATCCATGCTTTGTAGGAACAGAGAACTGAAACACTTTCTCCATGGGAACGGGGACACACTAGTCAGCTGTTTTTAGTTTGGGAGCTTTTTTTAAAAAAAAAAAAAAAAAAAGAAAGGAAACAAAGTATGCCAGTTGACAGTGTAAACACGGATCTGAGCACAGTGTACAACCAGAAGGACCAGTTTCCAGCCATCTTAGAATAAACATTACTGTTGTTGGTTGGAACAGTTTGCTTGTCCTTGTATAATCCATTTGTCCCAAATGTTATAACATGTAGTTATACTTTTTTTTCTAGAGCGTTTCTTTTGTTCTTAATTGAGAAGAATAGTTCATCTCATGGGTAACATTTTTACTTTCTTGGTTTATACCGTGTAATTATTTTAACACTGGTTAAAAATATTGAATCCTGTTGCTTCTACGAAATGACATTGTGGCTGTGGCTTACATGCATCTGTGATTTACACATAGTTTTTTACTGGATACAGTTGATCCATTTAATTTCACTGCACAATAAAGCTATCCTTTTGGCTTTTTAGGCCTCTAGCAATACACCAGCCTTCTCAGCAGGGCCACCAGTCCCAACCCAGACATCAATAACATGTCCTTGAATTGCATTTTTCTCCTAGCAGTTAAAAAGCTATCAAAGACTATCAAGGAAGTTTAGCAAATGCACTTGACCTAAACAAAAACAACCCCTTAGGATGCAGACAGGACAAAGCTAACAATGAAGTCAGTCCCAGCTGACTATCTTTCTCTTCCCAGGAATTTTTTACACGGCAGCCATCGTGGGACCTGCTGCTGGATACTTGCTGGGGGGAATCTTCCTTAACATGTATACTGAGATACACCAGACGTAAGTGTTCCTCCTGTTACATCTCTAAGTCCCACTTCCTTTTATGGACTCTTGCAGGGTTGTCTCCAGTCAAACCTCTGGAAACTCCATCTGCTCATTCAGTGGAAATTAACCACGCTGTTGTACATGTGTGGAATCCATCCACATGATTCGGTAATTCTCAGTTTTATAGGGTTCCTGGTAAACAAAGTAATCCTCAGGAGACTCTCACATGGAGCATGTCGGGTGTGAAATACATCGTGAGAAATCTTGGAACTTTTTTATGAACCCGAGGAAGAAGACTTTAAGGTCCTGATGAGCGACTCGGACAAGCTCCCGGACATCCTGCCTCATTGAGCACTCCCCAGATTACGTTTGGTTGTGAAGAAAGCTAACTATGTCTCTTAAAAAAAAGGAAAACCCTGAGTGATGCCAAGTGGAAAACCCAACACTGCCTCCAGCAACACCATGCATGCTGAGCAGCATACAGGCCAGGCACAGACGGGGACTCATTTTCAGCCCAGGAGTTTTCTGCCCAAGATCAGCCCATTTTGTCTTTGTTCTGGGGGACCTTTCATAAATGATTGTTATTAGCCCAATAAATGTATTACTGACATTCCAAGAAGAAAATAAGTAGTAAATAGTATACTGAACTATTTAAGCAGGCTGTTTTTTTTCAGCCTGCCCTGCATGGTCTCTTTCTAACAGCCATCGTTTGAGAAACATCCACTGATTAGCAATAGCACCCAATTAGCTGTGGCACCTCCCCAAACATCCACTGTGCTCATTCAGTTGTAAATAACAGACGATCACACTGATAATCCGTATATTTGCTCGTTTTACTATGCAGAGCAATCTGTGTCTGTGTGTCTGTGCGTGCGTGAACATAAAACTTGCTGTTTAACATTCTTAAGCTTTGTTGTAGAATTATAAACTTGTCAAGTAATTTTGTTTCTGAGTAACATGACAGCTAAGTGGCACACCAGGAATTTTCCAGAGTCTCCTGATTGGCCACTCTGGGCCTGGTATAGGCTGTACAGTTGAACTCTTTCTCACTTCACGTATGTTGCCCTCTGTCATCCGCAGGACTGAACTGACCCCAGAAAATCCTCTCTGGGTGGGGGCATGGTGGATTGGTTTCATCCTGGGAGGTATTGCCGCACTCGTCATCGCCCTCCCTATTCTGGGATATCCACGGCAACTGCCAGGTAATTATCCACCCTCATCTTGCATTGCGCAGGCTTTGAAAGTCCTATTACCATGTGACTTGTAATCTGTGGTAGTATCACTACATGAGACATGGTGCTCATAAAAGAGGTTCTACAGGAATTCGCTGTAGTTCGCTGCTCTTTTAATTGCCGGTGTTTTCATTGTGGTAATGGGTGCCAGGTTCTCAGCGTTATGTGGCTATGCGTGTATCGGAGGCCCATCAGATGAAGGACGGGAGCCAGGAGAAGGCGGCCGACCCACAGTTTGGGAAGACGGTGAAAGACATGCCCAGGTACAGCGAGAGGCCTCGGGAGTGTACGGGTGCTTGTCCAGCGCACCAAGTACCATGCTTTTAGTACGGTACTTTACGAACTTTCACTTTTCCATTGACTTCCGGTCGAATACCAGTACCAAAGTACCAAACCAGCCGGGGTACTTCGGTACTTTCAGGTGCAAGTTCTTTTGTTTGTTGATTGGTCATGCAAATGGCCTGTCAATGAAACACAATACAAACGCCACCTTGAAAACAATTGCGAACTCAAAAAAACAACGATAAAGAAAGCCAAACAAATAAATAAATATTGCGATCTGGTTGGAAGAACAGATACAACAAAAAGATCAGGGTGGCATGACAAGAAATTAAAAGTATTTTGTTTAATGTACTAGGATGTGTTTATACTAGAATCCTAAGTATCCTAAGCTATTGTAAACCTAGCGATTGTCATTTTGTTATAATAAATATTGGGGTATTTATAAAACAAAAAAATGAGTTCATAAATTTCTCACAAACACATCAAGTGATGTAAACAGCAAGGATGAAAATTATTATTTAATTATTTTGAGTGTCTCGGAGAACGCATGCAGCACTCGTGCAAAAGCAGCGGAAGTATATTAGATAATCTATAAAAGGAATAATCATTAAAATCGCAAAGCCTGCTAAGTATTTTTCCTATCACAGAGTAACAGATTAAAAAGATTTTAGCGAAACTTTAACCCCCTGCGCTATAATCTCTGTAAAGAGTTGAAAGTAAGAAGAAGCCTGATTTTAATCTAGCAGACTAACAATGTAAGAATTGCTTGTGTATAACATGCTATGTTGGTATTAATAATATTGCACATAATCCAGGCCTATAATATACTACAGCCATTTTTTGAATTCAGTACAAAATACTGTGCCTCGCGTTGTGATGTCATTCAAAGCTGGTAACAGTTCATAGGCCAGTGGAAAACAAACACCTTGAAATACTATAATTTTTAGAGTGATAGTATTCTTAGCCAGGTTCTAATGAACCAGCATCAGAATGTATTCACTTCTAAGCACTTTTGCAAGTTGCTCTGGCTAAGGGCATCTGCCAAATACCTTAAATATACTTTCTTGAAGTACCAAAAGCACGGTACCTGGTGCGGTGGAAAAGCGCCCTGTAACACCCTTGGTCTTAAGACCTCAAAGCCTACAGAGCCTGTTTGATAAACAGCTAATTGTTCTTTCCAGATGCCAGACATTCCAACCTCAGAAAATCATTGTCCTGATGAAGCCTTTTTTTCTGTCTCTGCCCTAAATGTTACACCGCAAGTTCAGCTGCACAGCCTCAGTCTCAGTCAGCATCTGTCTGTCTGTGCTTGTCTAGGTCAGTAATGCTGCTGTTAAAAAACCCCACGTTCATTTTCCTGTGTTTCGCTGGAGCCACGGAGGCCACCCTCATCGCAGGCATGTCCACCTTTGGGCCCAAATTCCTGGAGTCTCAGTTCAGCCTCAGTGCGTCTGAGGCGGCGACCTGGTTTGGTAAGAGCAAGGGGTATCTGATGCATTTCCTGTCAGACGGCATTCGCCACGTGACAAACCAAAGAGTGGAAGAATGAGTGGGCCCGTCTCTGTTCGCCACCTCCGCAGGATACATGGTGGTGCCCGCAGGTGGGGGCGGCACCTTCCTGGGCGGGTACTTCGTCAAGAAGCTCGGCCTACGCTGCCGCGGCATCATCCGCTTCTGCATGCTGTGCGCCGTTGTCAGCCTGCTGGCCATATTCATCTTCCT
The DNA here is from genome assembly GCA_026777985.1 of Mormyrops attenuatus. Lineage (NCBI taxonomy): Eukaryota > Metazoa > Chordata > Actinopteri > Osteoglossiformes > Mormyridae > Mormyrops > Mormyrops attenuatus. Next base: position 21,812 of record JAODKC010000257.1, read on the forward strand.
CATGCACTGCCCCAATGTGCCCATGGCCGGCATCACCACAGCCTACCACACCAGCCCTCTCCAGTACCAGAACCAGTACCTCACCATGTTCCCGGACTCCAAAAACAGGTGGGAAATAGCACTGCCTTCAACAATGCGCAGAAGATGATCCTATGACCTTGGATAAATTATAGTATGCTACTTTCATTAATCTCATAAACTAGGACAATGGTGCCTGATCCGCTTAGAATGATTGCCAGTAGTGGTTGCACATTTGGTAACCATTCCATTTTCCCAGTATTATATAAACGAATTACGATATTAAATATTGCCCTTTTGGCCTTTTTCCTGTTTGTAAAGTTTATCAGTCATCACACAAGCTTCCCTCTTTCTTAGAGAAAATTATGACTTTAACTGCAAAGGGGCGTCAACTACAGGACAGTACAGGACTGCTGATTGCGCTGTAGTAGTTGCGCCATGTTATGGTCAGCTTTCTATCATTCAAAACTATCAGCAAGGTCAGGGGGCGTATATCCAATCAAGACCTGGAGAAAAGAATCCATTTCCAGTAAGGTGGTTTATCTTAATGCTTTTCTCTGGTCTCCCTAAAATGACAATTACACAGTTACAGCTTATTCAAAATTCTAGTGCAAGATTGCTTACTAAAACCGAGAAGAGCACACTTCCCAAATTTTTAGGTTTATGGCTTCTAGTCAGGATTTTAAAATGCTGCTGATTGCCTATAAATTGCTAAATAGTCAAGGCCCAAAATATATTTCTGAGATGCTTGAAGCCTACAAACCCAACAAAGCCCTTTTATCCTCTGGAACTGGTCAACTAGCAGTTCCTAAAGCTAGAACTAAGCAGGGTGAAATGACTCAGCTGCTATGCTGTCAAAAGCTGGAAGCAACTACCAGAGGATCTCAGACATGATACAGCTGTAGCCATTTATAAATTTAGGCTTAAGACCTTTTTATTTCACTGTGCTTTAGCTAACTGTGTTGTAATCTCAGCTTTTTATCATTTTAAACACTTTTAATGCTTGCAACTCTCCTTAATGTATCTCATTGTATTTTAACCCCCAGAGACTTCATTTTATGTCAGTGTGCCCAAATTGTGGAAACACTTCCAGTTTTTAGAAATTGCAGAACTTTGTTCCAGTTAGTCCAGGAATGTATTTAATCATCCAGTGTATGATGTTTACAGATATTCTTTGTTTATAAAAATTACCGCCAGTTCGTGTAGTAATTTTTAAAGCATAATGCCAAAAGTGTTTCCGCAATTTTGGCCACTAATGTAGATATGTTTTTAATCTTCTGTAAAGCACTTTGAACTACTCACGTGTATGAATGGTGCCATGCAAATAATTTGCCTTGCCTTATGAAAATACCATTTTGTCAAAGGTCCCAGCTGACGGTGAACCTTACGGTGGGGTGCAATTCTGGATGTCACTGTACTGAACAGCTGTACAACCCCGTGTGTGGATCCGACGGGATCATGTACTACTCCCCCTGCCACGCTGGCTGCGCCGCCGTGAACAATTCACAGAGCACAACCGACCGACAGGTAAGCAGGCAGCAGTGTACAGAGATTCACGTTCGGTGCTACAGTCATTGTAGTTACCCTCATTCTCCTCTGTATTTCTCTCTTGGTCCTTCTGTCACCCAGCTGTTTTCCAGCTGCAGCTGCATAATGGGAAATACGACTCTGGAGGAGGGGTTTGCCCTCGCAGGAAAGTGCAGCTCCTCATGCCAGCATATGTCTGTCTTACTCGTCTTCCTCTTCATCATCATTTTCTTCACCTTCCTCTGCAGCATCCCTGCTCTCACTGCCACCCTCAGGTAAGTTTTTTTTTTTTTTTTTCTCTTTTGAGAATGTTCCTCACTGTACTATATAGAAGTCAGTGTCAGCTTAATTAAAGATATAAGATGCAAGTCCATAGGTAACAGCAGAACATCAGAGACAAGCTGTATAACAGCCAAAACCAAAGTCCTCTCATGACAATGCAGTTGACAGCATTGCATGGCAGGAAAAGACTGCCAGAAGTTCCCAGCAGAGCAGACCGAATGCTGGCCAGCTAAAGCCGTGAATTTTTAGGATATTTCCAAGAGACAAGGGGCTTTCTGAAGCTCCCCATTGTCCGCCTAGCAAACTGATTGTGCTTCTGAAAGCCCGCCTTTGTCCCACTTGTAGATGTGTACCAGACAGTCAGCGCTCTTTTGGACTGGGCATTCAGTGGATTGTTGTACGGACGCTTGGTATGTTTCACTTGTTGAATAGCATGATCAGATTTAAATTTTTAAACATCACAGATGTGGATAAGTACCTTCCAAAAAAGTTATTCTCTGACAGCCAAATAAAATAATCAAATTAAAAAATGTTGTTAAAAAGATAAATCATCAAATCAAGTTCAGTCTTAAAGTTGAGCAAAAGACAAATGATTTAACTAATGTTTTGCCCTATGCTGTGTATCAGGCGGAATCCCAGGCCCCATAGCTTTTGGATCCATGATTGATGTCTCCTGCATCCTGTGGCAAGACCAGTGTGGAGAACAGGGTTCCTGCTACCTCTACCAGAACGCCGCCATGAGTAGCTACACACTTGCTGCAGGGGTCATTTATAAGGTGCTTGTCTGACTGCATTATGGCAGCTCTCTAGGCATTGGGTTTACCATATCTGTGTCAGAGAGGTAATTTGACATAGTATTGTAGCTATGTTATGATTGATAGTAGGAGTGTGTGCTTTTCATAGGAAATATCAGCATGTTTATGGTGATGGGGAGAAATGATCGATATTCAGAGTTATATAGAGTATTATTTTGAGAATTGTTTCCCAGAGAGAGTATTCAGACTGTTGTCAAATGACTGTGGTTCTCTGTCAGGTTCCGGGACCATTCAGATGTAACTGTGGTTCTTTGCTTTCCGTCAGGTTCTAGGGACAGCCTTCTTCCTGCTGGCATGCATTCTATACCATCCCCCTCCAGAGTCCCCGCAGAGCAGCTGTGAGAGCACAGACCACGGCCTGGGGGACCCCGCCGACCTCCCCGTGAAGGAAGTCCCCAAGGAGATAATCTCCAATGTAAACGCAAGGCTCTGATGTCATTTTCTCACCGCTTGCCCACATGTTCGCTGTGTCTGCCTTGATTTGCTAGCCTCTTCGTGGGGCTGGATGCCATTGCACCACCTCGCACACCAGTAAATCGTCATATTTCAACCAACACTGGTACGGAGTCAGGCACCATTTCCACTAAGACTTCCCTTTGGCTCCCAGATGTAACTGCAGACACCCGTTCATGGAAGCCAGTGTACAGCTGTAAAGTACATTGTTACAAGCCCCTCCAAGTGGCTGTTTATTTATCATCCCCAAAATCCAGGGGATCAACTACAAACAGAAAGAGGATGAGATTAAGGGTGGGAAGGCGACAAATTAAAGGTAGATTAGATATTTGGTTAACTAAAACATCTCATCGTATCCACTAACCTAGTGATAATGACTGCATTGTTGATTAGAGAGGTTTTTAGGGCTTATTGATATTGATTAGTACAATAATTTGTTATATGACTGTACATAGTTTAATTTGTTTTAATATTTTCTTATATTTCATAGGTAGATAAACTATACTTTTAGATAAACTATACTTTATATGACAAGGACTGCAAGTGGTGTAAAGAATGAAACTGAAAGTGAAACATGATATTTTTTAAATGTTCTATGTTTGTCTGTTTGCAAGGGTTATTGTGAGCTGTTAAGGTATGGGGGAAATATTTTTTTTTATAGAACACACATTTTAAAAAGAAAGTTATTTTGGAAGCTCTTCACTGGAGAACTCTAGAAAAGAATCACCCCCTTCAAAATATTCATTTTATTGCTTTGAAGCCTGAAATGAAGAAATGAAAAATGTTTTACACCTGTATTTACTCAATGCAACTTAACAGCAAAGTGAAAGATATAGCAACAGTTCAGAAAAAAAAAATCACTGAGATGGTTATCACCCCCCTGTGTCAGTACTTTGTGGAACTACCTTTTGCTTTGATTACAGCCATGAGTCTGTTGGGATACGTCTCTACCAACTTTGCACATCTACACTGCAATATTTGCCCACTCTTCTTTACAGAACTGTCCAACCTCAGTCAAATTGGAAGGTGACTGTTGGTGCATTGCAATCATCAAGTCAATTAATAGATTTGCCATAGGGTTTAAGTCTGGGCGCTGACTGGCCGCACAAAGATATTCAACTTTTTCTCCTTCAGCCACTCTGTGGTCAACTTTCTTGTGTGCTTTGGGTCGTTGCCATGTTGGATGGTTTCCCTCAAGAATTTGACGGTATTTTGCCATATCCATTTTTCCTTCTATCTTAACAAGTGCCCCAGTCCCTCAAACAAGATGCTATCGCATCTGTAGGTGTGGTGTTCTTTGGATAGTAAGCTGTGTTGACTTTCCGCCAGATATACCGTTTGGCATTGAGGCCAAATAGATAGATCTGACCATAACTCCTTTTTCCATTAAGTCACAGAATCTTCAAGGTACGTTTTGGCAAAGCTAAGTCAAGACTTACTGTGGCCTTTCTTCAGTAGTGTCTTTTTTTCCTGCAACACTCCCATACAAGCCACATTTCTGGAGCATTTGTGATATTGTGTCACATGCACACAATGACCACTCTTTGCCAAAAATTCCTGTAACTGTTTCAAAGTTGCCATAGGCATCTTGGTAGCCTCTCTGATCAGTTTCCTCCTCACTCTTCCATCCAGTTTAGAGGGACAGCCTGATCCAGTAATGGTCCTAGTAGTAGCCAAAACTTTCCTCTTCTAGGTCAAGGACTTTACTGTGCTTCTAGAGATTGTTAAAGCCTTTGATTTTTTTTTTTGTGTACCTGTCCACAGCTTTACATCTGACATCTTTTGATAGTGTCTTGTCACCCGTACTTGATTGTTTGCTGTCGTTTGCATTTCCAAGCACTGGACCGAATAGCCATTTTTATGCTGAACTCATCAGAATAACTACAGTTGATCGCAGGTGGAAACCAGTTAGCTTGGTATGCAATGGACAAGGTGTTTAATTAAACCTGGTTGAGTTTACAAGTGTTTTTTATGAGGTTTTTTATTTATTTATTTTTTCTGATATCTTGCCTCCATTGAGTAAATACAGCTGGAAAAATATATGTTTGTATGTCTTCATTTCAGGCTGCAAAGCAACAAAACGTGAATATTTTGAAGGGGGCTGATAATTTTTTTTCAGTACACACGGTATGAAACAACATGCACTTAAATCAGATTTTGCTAGGGGCACCATAAACATGCGAAGAATGTGACAAGTCTGCTATTAAGAGCCGAGTCTGCGTCACACCAATGCACCAGTGTTGTCTTCTGATAGGACCCTAAGCTCGTCATTCAAAGCTGCATTATAAAACATTCATTATAATGATCATGTTAACCACACAGTTATATTTCTGTATCCATTCACAAACCTTTTTTGTATTAATTACTTTATCATATAATAAGTATTATATGAAGAGTTCTTTACATGTATACAAAAGTGACCAAAATGCAGGCAAATGTAGGAGCAGTTCACACCCTGTTTTCATCATTATTTATTTATTTATTTATTTCTGGACCCATTTTAATTTGAATTCCTGCAGTGGACTGGTATCCCATCCACAGTGCACTGCAGATTTGCACCTTTACTACCTAGGATAGACCCCACCAGTCAGAAGATGGATGGGTGAATGAATGGATCCAAGTTGTGCATTTTTTATATATAGTACAAGCCCGTTATAACGGACTTTAAGGGAGCTGGCAAAACAGTGCGTTATATCCAAAGTCCGTTATATCCAGAGTTGCCGTATGCCCAGAACACAACTACAGGACACCATTTACTCATGCCACACCCCAGCAGACACACTTGTGGTATAGATTATTATATTGTACATGCAGTAATCCAACTTTACCTGACTGTTGGAAGTATATATGGCCTATAAGTGCTTATACATGTACGGTACAGTAGTAACCTTGACCTCATTGCTTACTGCATCCCTCCAGCTGCGAGCGTTGTCTGCCGACGCACAGCGTGCCTGGTGATGGACAGCCACACAGACCACTCAGTGTTGCCTGCTGTTATGCCATGCCTATTTATAGAGCGTGACTATTAATAATCCCGACTACGTATCTGCGCTGGATATCACCGGCACGCCACGTGCCCTGTAGGCATCGCCTGCACGTCCGTTATAGCCGAACAAAACTACAGCTAAAAGCGGCCCTGGGGACCAAATTGTTTGTCCGTTATATCCAATGCTTTTTCTGCATGTTCGTAAAGGTGCCCGGCCGGGACCAGCGGACCTCATCCGTTATAGACGATATTCCATTTAAAGCGAGTCCACTATAACGGGATTATACTGTATATATATATTAATGCCTGTTAAAACTGGCACGAAAAATTATATGGAACGATTGTCTTATAAGACAAGACAGTGTAGTGTAGAGTTACAGGATCTAGTGTTGTGACGGCAGGGTGCTTTTAAGTGACCTTTATGCACTAAAAGGCTTTTTACAGTAAAAGGCTTTATTTAAATTTCAGAGGCAAAATGAACTGCTGTTTGCATAGTACTCTCACCTAATCAACTAATCGTTTTTATGCTGATATGTGCAACATGTATGATGCCACTAATAAGTTTAAAATGCTTTTTCTCCAACTTGGAGAAACATTCCTTAAAAAAGTATGTGATGCAAGCACTGCTGTTGTTGGTGAAATTCCAATTTACATCAATATATTTCTTAATGTAAAAAAGACATACAGTTATGTATGTCTATGTAAAATTGTTTCCTGTTTAAATTTTGCTAATGTTTTTCATGTCTAAAGAAAGCAACAAGTTATATCAAGGTTTTTAAATGTTTATTTTTTCATTCAAAATGACAAACTTAACTGCAGTTCAACTTTCACTATACAGATGCTCCTCGCTTTATGATGGTTCAACTTGCCAAAAATTCCTGTTGCTATTGTGTGATAGCGATGCGTATTCAGTAGTCTTAGTACTTTGAATTTTGATCTGTTCCTAGTGATATACCATTTGACACTTTCTGCTGATGCCGGGCAATGCCAGCAGCCTTGCGTTTAACAACGTATTTATATATACAACCAAATTATATATACAGCATTTTCTACTCACATTCCGATGAATCCATCATATGTCGAGAAGCATTTGTATCCTTTAAATTTTAGAGCTTTTTCAACTTGACAAGACTCGAAGTAACTGAATGACTCGTATATTAGTACCTAGAGCCTGGTTTCTTTGGGGTCCAGAATCCCAGTGTCATGTATTTGTCTCATTATAGTACAACTCTTTAATTTTATTTTGCATGTTAACTTATTCATCCTGTTGCCAAATATTTGTCTTTCCAATGTATTGTTTTATTTAAGATTTAAAAGGGCTTTACTAATTAAGTGTTATCTGTTCCATATTTTTATACTGCCTCATGTTGTCCTTTTTGGTACTTTTTAAAGTGAACTGAATATTATGATCAAAGAATGAAGACCAAAATTGTAATACGTTCCCCCCAAAGAAACATAAATAACCATGTCACTGTAACAAGTTTTTTGTGTTTATTATCTGTACAGTTTTATTTATGTTATTCATTTTTCCATTTCTGACTTATTGACCCATGATGTCCAATTGCCCAACGCTCACCAGGTGTACTCACAAAAATGATTGCTCTTTTGAAATGCAGTATGACACACCTTACATGCAGAAAAACACTGATCACCTTCAGATGCACACACAGATTGTCAGATTGTATATGTACGCCAAAACCATGTCACACTCATACATCCCCAGAATATCATTTCAGCATGACCATGCAATGGATGATGTGTGCCGTCTGCTGTCTAATCATGTGCCTTGTGCCACCATCTGCACTGCTTCTGCCCACTACCAGTCTGCTAAATGTCTCCTTAAAAAAAACAAATCTAATGTCTGGGTCAGCAGTCCACTTCTGAATAAACAGTACTACTTGCCAATGGCTCCAACATTGACCTGGGGATTATCCTTACAGTCTGAATGAGAAGCAAGAGGGTTCTGAGAGAAATGTTTAAAACAGGGTTACATTTTTCTGGGCTACTATCATCTGAGGCTGTGCAGACCTCGTACAATTATCACTCTTGGGAAGGGTTCATTTAAGAAATTAGGCTTTTGCAGCCTGAAACACACCAAATTGGCTCAGTTCATTGAAGCTCAGCTAATCTAAGAGATTAAAAAATAAAATCATCTCTCTAAAGGTCAACCTAAGATTGATATGGTTACAATGAAAGGTCTGGCTTTGTCATTGAACTTGGAATCACTTGAGCAGATTTAAAGAAACAGAAATGTTTCTATGATGAAAAACCACATGGCCAATGTAAGCCATGAGGTCTTCGCCATTCTGGATCCTCCTAGGGTCTGATTTCCAGACACTGCAGTATCATTAGTATCTGACTTCACCTGACTGCTTTTCTCTCTCCTACCCTCTCTCTTTACTGTAACCATTCAGGAATAAGCTGGTGTGATCTCCACTGCATCTGGCGGGTCACAGGTCTGCCTGGAGAAACGGGGAACATTCAACTGCAGAGAGAAACCCACGTCTACAAGACATGAAAATCAGTATGACTCTCCAAAATCGAAGCGACACAACAGCTTGTCGTTCCATTAACTGCATACATGTTTAAAAAGTATAACCGCTTTTCAGTGTTTTTTATTTAACCTGATGGGGCGGCGCGACGGTGCAGTGGTTAGCTTCACATCTCTGTGATCAGTGTTCACGTCCCCACCAGGGTTCCATGTGTGTGGGGTGTGCATGTTCATCCCATATCATCGTGGGGTTTACTCTGGGTGCTCCGGTTCCCCCCAGCCCCCTACAGTCCAAAAACATGCTGAGGTTAATTAGAGTTACCAAATTCTCCATAATGTGTATGCGTGAATGTATGGTGTGTGAGTGCGAACTGCGATGGGTTCGTGTCCTATCCTGGGTTGTGCCCTGACTTGCACCCATAGGCTCCGGACCTCCCATAACCCTGAATAGGACAAGCGGTTACAGAAAATGGATTGATATTTAAACAGTTATTTGTACATGCTTGTAAGGCACAAAAAATCATGTTTTGAAACTTTTTACTTTGATAAGTGTCTTTATTGCTATTTTTGTTCACTAATACTTATACATAATGGATCTAACCTTTGAAAAAGACCAATGTTTTTGTTTAAAGAAAGCTGTGGTGAAGTTTAAAAGCTTAAAATCTAAATACACAAACTTTCAGACAGGGTTAGGCAGTGTTGTAAAGTTTTTATGAAGAAATCAAGTCCTACTGTTTAAATCTCTGTTAAGTCTGATCCTATCTGGAGAAGCATTTAAACTTTTTGTTTTGTATGTAACTGGAATTTTCAAAGTACCTTCATGTTTCCTTAAAAATTACACTTTTTTTTTTACTCCAGATTTTTAATGAAGTGCTCTTTGATCTTTAAACAGTTTAACTTACAGCTCATCACAGTGTAAGTGCACTGAAACATCAGTGTCCAGTCCATCTATTGTATTTACCCTTTCTTTACAATCCTTGTGTACACCATTCCAAGCCTGAAACAGGAACATGTATGCAAGGAGAAGAATGGCTTTAGAAACAAAAAAACCTGAAATGCTGCTGTTATACTATTTTTCAAAAAAAGGCTGAGAATCCACGGCTTGTAATGTTTACCAGGTGTGCATATCCAGTGTATGAAATGTTATGAAACACAAAGAACTTATATAACCTGCAGCTCCATTATTATTCTTATTTGTTGTATTATGTTACTTAACCAGTATCTTTCCCAAAAGGTATTACACTTGTTTTTGATACGAACAGTCTAGGTTAAGCACATTGGTAAAGGGTGGTAGCACGATACCTTTTACAACTTGGAGAAGTAACTTTGAGCAACTGATTCCATGTTTTTGACCATTGACACAGTCATACCCTGTGGGCATTTTAGAGACACCAAACAGCTTATCTGTATGTCTTCGAACTTCATTTGCAGGAGTTGCATGCAGGAGGAAAACATGCAATATACACAGGGGCAATAAGCAAACCGACAACGCTGGAGGTGTGAGGCGATAGTGCCCCCCCCCAATGCACATGGTCATATTCCTTGCCAATAACTGACATAATAACACTTAAAGTGTTCAGACTCTCACGCATCTGGTGTGACACTCACGCTTTCAGACTCTCATGCTCACACAAGAGATATTATGGCAAATCTACATTGTTCCATTACAAACTGAAAATCAGCTACATCAAAAGTTTTGGGGTAGTTTGCAAACCCTACAGACTATTTACAAGGTAATAAAACTGCTACATACATGTAAATGCATGTGCATGTGTGAGCAGACATGTCTTGAATTGAAAATCTCACTCCAGCCAGCTGACCCAAGTTCACAGCCCTGCACATGTGTTTCCCATAGCATATAGTTCAGCGAGTTAGGAATGTGTGCCCATGTCCTGATGGTTGTGGGTTCAAATCCCATGGCCACTAATGTAATCACATCGTCACTGGGCCCTAAACCCCAGCTCCTGCAAGGTTTTTCAGTGACCCTGGTCTCTGGCACTAAGCTTTCTTGTATATCACTTTGGACAAAAACATTCTGTATGCTGAATACATACGTTTTTAAAGATAGTATCTATCAGGAAAGTCAAAGTTGCACAATCATTACTCTATCAGCGCAGCAGGTTACATGGTACTGGTACTTCTGTCAATATTATGAATTCTGGGGAACGAAGCTGTTTCATGGACTATATGTGGCTACATGCAGCTGTAGGTGACTGTGTGTCAGCCCTTCCATCACATTCAGGAATCTCACAGGAACTATTTCCCTCTGCATTAATGTGCTCTTATGTGAAGTGTTTGTATGGCTTTTGCACAACCTTTTTTACTATTATGTTTCTGTTTGCTTATCAACAAACATGAGTCACTGAAAATCTTAATTATGGGTTATTTGGTTTATTTCTGTGCTGGGAAACAGGCGTACACACTCTTGGGATTTTAAAAAGCACAATTTTTACCATAAAAAGGAATTGTCTTAGACTGAACCGTTTGAAAGAAATAAAATGACTTTGTGACGAGTTTTAATACTGCTTCCTGAGATAATACAAAAGTTGTATTAATGCTCTAAGTTCATGAATACAGAACATTCTTATTCAGGCCTGATTAATTTCAATTTCAAAACCGCCATGATATGACGAAACTGCATGCTTAAGCTACGTTCACCACAAGGGGGAAGCAGATACCTATTCAACCAAAATTAATTTTGCTCTACGATCATGGCTGTCTGCCGGAGAGGTCACACGCGTGCATAATAAATTACTCATTCAATTTATATTAGATACTAAATAATCGCTTGTTAACCCTTATAGACAAGATATTCTTAAGTAGTCTTCAAATATACATAAATACCACCTGCACCGGTAGAAAATAACACAAAATCATGAATTTCATGAAATTATGTAGCGCTTCCTCTCACCTGATGCTGTAGTAATCAAAAATCTCGGAAATCTTAAATGACGACATTATAATGTAACAGTTACATCTGTGTAAATTAATTGAACCCCTTATGTGTGTTGTTGGCTTTCTCACATTCACGTATTTTTCTATACATCGCTGTATCGCTCTCTCTCACTGAAGAATTATTTTATGCATCATCCTATCAGGCTCATGTAGCGTAATACTTCTGTTATGAAGCGGCTTTTGCACGTAAGTCGTCTGAAATGTGCAGCACATGGAGGATTTATCTGACCAGCTGATCCAGTATCACAGGATACAACCCCATATGCATAAACGCTCCAGGGCTCAACGGTCTTCGCAAGAAGTGTTTATAATGTGTTTTCTTACAATTTTTCAGCAAAAATAGGTTTTTGAGAAGTGTGTGTTTCAAGTTATTTTAAACAACAAATAGAAGAATGATATTTCAAATGGTCTCAGATTATTGGTGCTGAGTTTGCTGAATAAAAGGACGTAGCAATTTGGGATTCCTGTTTTTTAGATAGGTGAAATATTTAAAAATGTTAGACTACCTCAAAAGTGGCTGAGAGGACTCAGACTCCAGTGGGTTATGCATCTGATACTTCAGCTTACTTTAGCTTTACAAATGCATAATGAATGTTAACACTTATTTTTTCATGTGGGGGGTATGTTAATATTAAATTATAATATATAATCAGACAACCAGGAATCTAGTTAGTCAGTCTCTAAGCCGGCCGTGAGGCATCATAATGGGACATGGCTGACAGCTGTGAATTGACCCAATGAGGAGTGGGATTGTCTGTCCTGGCACAGTTCAAAGTCAGTACTGGGGAGAAGGTCAGGGAGACAAAAAAGGGGTAAGCTTTCTCTGCTGGAGGATGAGCACCCTGAGGGAGCTGCCACATCCCAAACAAGCCACCCACACTACTGACCTGGCATCCACAACCCCTTGCCACCACCACCTTGGTATATTTCCCAGTATTCCCTATGAAAATGTTGCCCCTCCAGGGGTATTTGTAGACAACCTCATCTCTCACATCATCTACTGTCTAACCAGTCCCCTATAGTGCCAGACTCTGTGCTTTGTTACTGTGTTTTGACACTTTCACTATACGCAATGCCAGTTGCTGGGTCACTGAACATATTCACATTTCCTGGAACTAGCACAGCCCCTTGAACTCTGGGTTTACAGCCATATTCCTTTAAATAATATACACACATCGTCAACAGGAATTAAGCACAGTAAAATTATATTATGCTGTGACATCTTAAATTGTAAGAATTACCTTCAAAATATGACCAGTTATTTCACAGTAGCCTTCACTCAAAGACAACAAATATAATTTCAAAAGACTTCTTCATACTCAGGATTCCACCCATATTTTCTACCAAAAGTATCCTTTGTGTGGTAAACACACCACAGTATGGTCTGCTTCTTTCCCTTCACAAATGGCCATTGTTACTGATAGAGGAGGAAAGTTGAAATCCAGACCATGGGTTTGTTTCAACCAACCAGTTCAGTATAAAGAGTCACAATCACAGAGTACTCAACTGGTTGGTTGAAACAAAACCTTGGTCTGGAATTGTACTTTCTGGCCCTGAACCTATGCTTACTGAATACACAGGGCTGAAACCTCACCACTGCACCAAGCCATATAAAACCGCGGTAGATGTCATGTATACACCTGTAACTCCTGCATATATTTTTCTGACACATTTTACAAAAATACTGATACCAGAACTATATATTTTGGGGTTCTTTAACATTACTTGCTACTTTCGATATCAGCTCAGTTGGACCATTTCTCAGATGCATTGTTCTTACCCTCTTCCTAGTATAGGAGCAGCAGGGTAAGCCATTATGCTGAAATCTATTTCGATAGTACGTCAGCTCTAGTTCTCATTCGTTTGAACTTTAATTTATTTTCTTTTCAAGAAATTTTCAAAAGCGCCGTATTGTTCAAACCAAAGCAATTACCCATTTAAATCTAATGCCTAACAACCCGAGGCTATTACAGACATGGAAAAAGCATTGAGTTTTGTAGTAACTTTTATTATCAAGGGATTTTTCTTCTTTGGAAGGGTTTTTTAATATGTGCACTTAAAATCTGGCCAACACAGCAGTCATTCATATTTTAATTATTAATTGGTATAACTAATTGGTTAATTACTGTGTGAATATCAAATGTCATTCAGGGAATATCGTGGTATTTTGGTGCATCTGTTCCTTTCCCTAAATATTCCTCATGTGCTAATGAAAGCCATTGTTATTTTTGCTAGGAGACGAATATATGATGTAGAGTTAAAGAGAAATGTGTGTATCATACAAAACTTTTCTGGACTTTGCAAGAACCTGGAAGTAGTTGAGGATCTATACATAAATTTCCATTTTTTTGTACTTCTTTCTGGATTATTCTGCATTTTCCATTAAAATAAATGTTTATGTTTAGTTCTCAGATGCTTGACCTTTGACATTTTGCAGTCAAAACATATGCCCAGCACCTTCAAAAGCTTTCCAAACCATAAAACACACTCATAGAAAAACATTCTGATGCTATTCCACCAATCATGATACTTGAAAAAGACAGGAATGCTTTCAGAGTTTAGTATGAAGCTCCCCGTGGGAGCAGGTCCCAATATCGCTTTCATTTTAATCAGCCTCTTAAAATCAATATGGCCAGGGAAAAGAAAGGCGACAGTGACACATATGAGACATAATATCCCCTTGAGTTAGTGGAAAATCCAATGACTTCTTAGGGCTCCAAACTTGCCCTGGAATTACACTCCATAACAGGCAGCGTCATTGTTACACCTACAGAGGACCTTGGTGACAGTTTTTAAGTGGTGGAAAGGTGTATGGAGTGTAATTGGTACGCAGACCCTCCAGGGACTAGAGATTATCTGCATATTCTGTCATTTTGTTGGATTTCACTCAGAACACAATCTGCCTGCTCTTTTCCCACACAACACTGCTCTCCCACAGTCTTGCATTTCTGAATATCTTCTGCCAGAAACCATCTACTTGTTTGTTTTTAATAGTTATTACTCCTGTTTCCACTGTGCAGGGCTCCACATTAATAAACACCTAAGGCTGAGAATGTTGATACCACTTATGACAGTGATTCCACGGCTACCGACATTAAGTTGTCATTAGGGATTACTGTTGCCTGGGTTTTCTTAAAATGTATATTTTTAAGATGTATGCTATATTGTCCTTTTCTTCTTCTTCTCTGGGTCTAACATATTGTTCCAAAATATGGAGTCTGGCCTCCTGAGAGAGAAGTCCACATAGTTCTCAATCTGTTCTCAGCAGGCGCACATCAATCCGAAAGTGTAATTTGTTACAGAACAACCAGTTTTCCCGACAATTACAAAGTGTACCCCTACCCCGTGATATCTGGGACAGACTACAGATACCCCCTCACCCCCCACCCCCCTGTATTGGATAAGTGGCAGGAAGATGAATAGATGGAACTTGTGTAATGATATTCAAATAAACGATGGATCATGAAAATCAGTAGCTAAACTAAATTATAATGGCTAAATTAATAATTAAATTATAGCAGTTAAATTAAATGCTTAGGGAAAAATCAAATGTGAAATTTATTAAGAAATATCAAATCTACAAAGCTTTCCAGAGCGTTCCCCTAAAAGTCTGTTGGCCAGAGCCTCTCAGCCCTGACAGAGATGGCTGAACCATAGAATGTACCGGAGCCACCCATGTGCTCATGAGTGAAGGTAGGAGTTCCAT
Organism: Mormyrops attenuatus; assembly: GCA_026777985.1. Taxonomy (NCBI): domain Eukaryota; kingdom Metazoa; phylum Chordata; class Actinopteri; order Osteoglossiformes; family Mormyridae; genus Mormyrops; species Mormyrops attenuatus. Next base: position 37,045 of record JAODKC010000257.1, read on the forward strand.
GTGCCAGGGAAGCAATCCAAGGAATCAGGCTGCCGGCCGGTGGACCTTAGAGCATACTGACTAGACTGAGTTCCAAACTCCATTGAACACTGATCACTGCCTTAGCAGTGAATCAATTCCCACAGACCCCCAGTGGATCCCGCCATGTGCCAGTCAGGGTCCTTGTGGTGTTGAAGGCAGGGGCAGAGGAAGAAGAGCAATAAAATCACCCTGACTCCCCCCCCCCCACTGCACAATGCGGCCAGGTCCTGTCACACCAGAATGGATCAGAATCAGTCCAGAAGGTGAGCAGCCCTGCTTTGTTGCTAATCCGTTCTCGGACCCATACCAGCATATTACAATGACCAGCAGCTTTCCCAAGGAGCAATACCTACTTATCAGGTTGAAGCACTGTTGGTAGTGAGCGATGAAGGGAACCATGATTACAGGAGTGCCTGCCGTTCTAGCTTTATTCAATCATTTACTATGTGGTGACCAGAAGAGGTCCTTTTACTGTTGCTCCTTAGAGAGCATTTTAACTTACGGCATTACCAGCTGGGTTGGAAACTTCTCTGCGACAGACAAAACTGGTTTGCAGTGGATCATTGGGAATGCAGAGAAAATTGCTAGCACTCTGCTACCTTTCCTGCACCTATAACACTCACTGTATTTGCAGAGCCATGACCATCTTTGGTGACACATCACACCCTGGTCACCATTTGATTAAACTGCTACCATCTAACAGAAGGAACGGGGCAACTAGAGCCTTAAGAACAATTTTTACCCCAGTGTGTTAACCAGGCTAAACTGGTTCCAATAAAGAACTCATTAAATGACTCTCATCCCACCCATTACACCACCATATATTATTTATCCATTTGTACACATATTCATTGATTATGATGTACATATTCTTACATAATACATGTCTTGTCTTGTCTTGTCATGTGTTTTGGCATCCATCGCTTGGGAGGTGCCAACCCAATCTTTTTGTGCTGTTAGTGCTGTATAACAGCAATAAGAATTGAATCTTAACTCACAAAGGAGTTGCTTGTGGTTCTGCAGAGTCAGGTCGATATCATCATGGAGCCGGCATGCATCCACCCAATTGTTGGCCACCTAGGCCTCAGTACCGAGAAGCAGGGACTATCTGCTGAAGTCAAGAACTTTTGTCATCGATGGGCCACCTACCAGAAAAAGGTCCTTGACCACCACCACTGTCACGATCCGTGTGACAGGCGAGCAAGCAGGGAGCGGGGAAGCAGGATCAGGGAGACAGGAATCCAAGGTAACAGGTTTATTGAGGGAATCCGAGCAGAGTGGGATCACATGGCTGACGAAGACACAAAATTACAATGACAGATCTGGGGAAACGCGGACTGAAATACACAGGACAAATGGCAGGAAACATAGAACAGCTGGCAAACGTAGGGATTCCATACGGAGTTAACAAGGTGAGCGTGGCACATGCAAGGACTGGACGGAGGGACGTGACAACCACCCAGCCCACTCATCCCTCTACTCATTGTAAGTAAGTAAGTAAGTAAAATTTATTTATAAAGCACTTTTCACAGACACAAGTCACACAGTGCTGTACAAAAATATGACATTATAAATTAGAATACCAAGAGGAATATAATACAGAAACACGTGCTGTCTGGTCAGGCTGCATTAAAAGCCTAGCAGCAGCGTTTTGTATTAACTGTAGCCGAGAAAAGAGAGATTTGTTCAGACCTGAATACGGAATGTTACAATAATCTAGACATGAAGAGATAAATGCCTGGACTAGCATCTCCAGTTCTGATTTTGAAACCTCAGCAACAACCAAACCAAAGACCAAATTTTCTGGAGATGTTCATGACATTATGATCTAGCTTTAGTAAAAAAAAAATGATCAATTTTGAAATATAGGTTTTTTTGTTATTGAATTTTTAATATTTTAATCTGTTATTACATAGTAATTATTCAAATGGGGATGGCATATTATTTGTTCAATCTATAGAGCTGGACAATAGCTTTAAAACAGTATAAGGACTTCTGTGCAGCTTACATTACGGTAAATATAGCCAGTCAAAGTCATAGCCCCCCCCCAAAAAGTCTAAACTTTGTTCGCTTAAATCTCCCTGAATATTGATCCAAGACTCGCCCAATTTCAGTTTCATGAGTTACTCATGTGACCAAATCAGCATGCCAAGTTTCGTTAAAATCCGTGACGATGAGGTGCGAAAGTTAGCTGTGTATCGATACACCACTAAATATCTGGTATCTGAGGTATCGATACTGAAATATCGATACCTCAGATACCAGATATTTATGTTATAGAATCGATTCTCATATTAAAATATTGATATTTTAGTCATTTTGGGGTAAATGTGTAGTTTAACAGGAACACGGTGGAAAGGAACTATACTACCAGGATTGTCTAAAATCCTAAATGATACCCAGTTGATAGGAACTACTTCTTCTTCCACCTGTCATAGTCATAGGTGAAATACGGCTGTATATATGCGTAGACGTCACAGCGCGCTGCTGTGCTCAGTCACTCAATTGACAGCAATGGCTGAGCGTAAGCGGAGTCATGTGTGGAGATACTTCAGCTCCACAAACAACCAAGACGCAGTTTGTGACATATGTGGCAAGACAGTGAGGTGTTGTGGCAACACCACAAACCTTGTGGAACAGAATACGATGAGTTTATATTGAGGCGAACTGAAGATGAGGAGAGGAGAGAGACAGGTGCTGCTAGGGTGAGAATGACGTCTCTCGCAGAGTGCCTGCCTGCAGCACTATCCAGGTACAGAGGGAGAACAGGTGGAGCTGTTGGCAGCATGTAGCACTGTTGCTGAATTTTGGGATAGTCTCTGCCTTTTAGGGAATAACGCTTAAAACAAGATGTACAAGCGAGGTGGAACAGTACGTTATGTATGTTTGTAGTAGCCTAATTAAATATTTTTTGTCATACATTTTCCCATCTGTATTTACTAGCTTAAAAAATAATTTAAAAAGTATAACAAAGTAAAAAGAGCTCTTGTATCGGAATCTGTGTCGGTATCGGCAGTTGTGTATCGGAATCGGATTGGAACTGAAAAAATGTGGATCGGCCCATCCCTAGTATTGAGAGCATTCACTGTCCAGCTGCCAGTACATTGCTAGGTTTAGGCACCTTGGTTTTTGTGACAAAGACAATGTGAGGTAATGAAAAAACGTCTTCACACTGAAATGCAGGAAGTCTATCAGACAGGACAGTCAGCTCCCACTCTAACTCCAAGCTCAACACCTACTGTTATCGTTATCTCAGGGCCGTCTACCTCAGGGTCTAACCAGAGCCCTGCACCCTCAGGTTCAGCTGCAACAAAAGGGGGGGATATGGACAGATTTTGACATGCAGCTTTTGTCAGGCCAACATCACCGTTCAGCTGCCAGTGATGTACTCACTGAATACGCTGGTACTCAGAGGAAAAATTGATTCCCCGAGATAAGGATCCGCTGGTTTGGTGGCAAGAGCATGAACAAACCTTCCCAGCCCTAAGCAGACTTGCAGTGAGATACCTGGGAATTGTTGCTTCTTCTTTACCTTCAGAGAGAATCTTTTCAAAGGCAGGAGAGGTTGTGAGCAAAAAAGGCAGCAGATTTAAAGGGAAAAATGTAAATATGCTGTTGTTCCTAAACAAAATCCTGTGAATGGGGGGAAGTGTTTTCAATTTTTTTGTTGAAATGTTCAGGCAAGTTAAAGATACACATGTTCAAATAGCATCAATTAACATGTAATTTTTCAGTTTTCTTCATCATAATTCCTCATAATTAAACAATAAGAATAAACTACATTGTCTTCATTATGAAGCTATAATTTGAAATACACTTTTTATTTTGATTTTTCAAACACATTAAGCTTTTATACAGAGTATTGTATCAGATCAGTATCGTCGATACCAACCTGAATTTTACTTGGTATCGGATCGGTAAGGAAATCAATGGTATCACACATCACTACCGAAAGTGTGATGATTTGACATGGAATGATCCAAGATGAGAACCAGTTTAGGGCAGACCAAAGACCCCCACAACCTGCTCTAGTCTGCTAAGCAAGATCTGATGATCCACTGTGTCAAAGGCAGAACAAAGGTCTAGCATTAAAAGTACAGAGCAAGCCCCTGCATTAGCAGCCGTTAAAAGGTCGTTAAAAACTTTAAGCAGAGCTGTTTCTGTTGAGTGTAGTTTCCTAAAGCCAGACTGAAAAGGATCCAAGAGCTGCTGCTCCTCTAGAGATACAACAAACTGTTTATTAACAACCTTTTCTAAGACTTTAGCAATAAAATGCAATTTTGAAATGGGCCTATAATTGCTCAAAATGGAGGGATCCAGGTTTGGTTTCTTCAATAGTGGCTGAATGATCGCATGCTTAAAATATGAAGGTACAATGCCAGACCACAAAGAGCAATTTACAATGTTCAGCAGGCGCAGACCTATACTGTCAAAAGCTTTCAGCAGTAGGGAAGTAGGTAACAAATCAGAAGAGCATGATGAGGGCTTCATTTTCCGGATTAAATCAGAAAGTGAGACTGGTGAAAACCTATTGAAACATCCAGAATGTAAGGAAAAGGGATTTAAAGGCAACTTGGTTGAAACAATGTTTGCCATAACATCATTAATCTTACCAACAAGATGCTTAAAAAGGTTATCACAATCACTGTCTGAAGTGAACTGCATAACCATGGAAACTGGAGAAACAATTTTCCAAATAGTGTCAAATAATACTTTAGGGTTTCACCTGTTATTAGAAATTAGGTTAGCGAAATACGCCGGTCTGGCACCTCTAGCCATAGAATTAAAAGAGATGAGCAGCTCCTGAAGATGAGAGCGATGTGCCTCCAATCCCGTAGACGTCCACAAGCACTCAGCTTTCCGACAGGAGCGTCTGAGATTGCGGATAGAGTCATTCATCCAGGGAGCTGACGGAGCAGAAGAACGCCGTCTCAATTTAAAAGGAGCAATTCTGTCCAAAAAAAAGGTACCATGCTCATTAAGAGAATATACAATTTCCTCCACATCATCAGTATCATTGCAGGTATCAGGTTGGCCGACCATGAGGGCAAATTGATTTATCACTGAGTCATTAATGATGCGAGAACGCATAGGATGAACGTAGGATGCAGGCTCCAAGTTAAGAAACAAGTCAAATAAAATGCACTTATGGTCACTAAAACTTACATCACTCACAGTAATACCACTTAGGATTACACCATGTGAGAATCATACTCATACTGGGAACCAAATCTAAAGTATGCCCACCACAATGAGTGGGACCAGAGACATGTTGAATAAAATTAAAAGAGTCTGTAATGTTCATGAATTCATAAGATACCCTGTATGAATTGACATCAACATGAATATTGAAATCACCAATAATAATGACTCTGTCCAGCTTGATAGTGGAGGATAAAAAATCTTGGAATTCTATGAGAAATTGACTAGTTGCACCAGGTGGCCAATATATTAAAGTACAATAAAATGGATTTTTACATCCAACTTTGACAACTTGTAGTTCAAAAGACATGTATGAGGCCGTGCTTACAGAGTGACATATAATAGACTTCTTAAAAACCACAGCAATCCCACCGCCACGCCTGGAAAGCCGCGGGGTACTAATACAGTAAATGAGCAGTCCTCAGGACACAGCTCTATCAAGTGCGTGAGCTCAGACTCACGCTGCCAGGTCTCAGTCAAAAACATAAGATCCAGTCCATGACTAGAGAAAAAGTCATGTAAAATAAAAGATTTGTTTGCGATTGAGCGTGTGTTGATGAGGGCTGATTTAGCTTGAGGCGACGCAGCAGTGGCAAGCGGCAGAGTGTTCATAGTCGCAGAGAGAGGAAAAGGACGAAGCAGCCCGAAGTTTCTCCCTTGGTGATCTTCGGACTCTCGGGCGGGGGGCGGCACTCAGCACAGCAGGGGCTTCTGGTAGAACAGGTCTCAGGTACGCCAGCCTAGACCAGCAAACCACAGTGTATTTAGAGTGCAGATGTAAAGAAAGCGACCCGCCAAGATCGGCAGTAGAAGGGTGATCATCCACACCAGGGCCGTGCCGCCATAAACGCCAAGCTCTCACATGCACACCAGCGCTTTTCCCTCGTCTCCTCCGACAGAAACGCATTGCCGGTGTTCTGACGAGTTGAGCTACCTATTGAGACGTACTATCGAGCATCTCTGCGCATGTGCAGTTCCACCGTCTTGGGATCAGGGTTAGGTTTTAGGGGTTAGGGTTACGGTTTTAGGGGTTTTTGGGGGTTAGGGTTAGGGTAAGGGTTAGGGTTAGAGCTATCGATTAGCACTACGGTAGCCTAACTCGACAAAGTAGCTCAACTCGACAGAACACCGGATAACAAAAAGGGGTGAACACGAGGCATCCCACCACCCTCCAGCGGGGGAGGAAAAAAGGTATGATTGTTATGTTTAGAAAATGTTTCTATCGCTCATCTGATATTAAGCAATGCAAGATGATCATATACTAATGCGGCTGGAAAACACATACAAACAATATTAAAAAACCAACAAAAAATGCAAAAAACATCAACAACGACTGTGGCAAAGTTGAGGCATGGCCTAACAGAGGCGCCATTTTTTCACACATCCTATTGTTGAAGACTGAACGGAAATGGATGGACTTGGTTTCCAAAAGAGCCTCCGAGGTGACAAGTACATCCCGGTCATTGACCATGCAACCTGGTACTCCCCTCCAAGTGAGTCACCTGGGAACTGGTGCAACTCTTCAGTCATTTCAGGATTCCAAAAAACTAGGGCACGGCTTTTGTCTCCCTGCTGATGTAGGACCTCTGCAGGCTCTTTCAGGTATAACACCTCTGCATCTGTGTGCACCATCCCCAGACAGCCTGTTAAAAAGGTTCAACGAGATTCTTAAATAAATGCTGAACCGTGGTGGCTGAGGTTTGGTGCAACTGGGATTTTATGTTTCTGTGTGTGCTGTTGGAGGTGCAGGAGAATTCACAGACCTCTATTCTTGCTCTTTAGCCAGCAACCCCAAGACCTTCTGGATATTGCCTGAGTTGTTTGGGAACAGCAAACCACATCATTCTGCACTACGAGGGAACATGTGCACCAGCAGATGAAATGGATTGAGAAGGTAGTGCCAGTGGTCTGAGAGCACAATGAGCAGGCCCAGAATGCTCAGCAGTGAGCCTGTAATCAGTCGGCCCAACCATGAGAGTTCCAGCCAGGCAACCATGTGTTATTATTCCTTACAATAGCCAACAGCAAATTTTTGGCATCCAGGAAAAAACCCTACACCATGATGGGAAAGGTGAGCGCAGTTACATACAGAGTCTGCCAGCCAAGATGACAGAGAGCAGAAGGGTTATACCACATGTGCAGGGATTGACAAAACTGGTACGCAAGTACGCATTCACCTTTAAAAGCGATACGTGCGGCAATCAATTGTCGCAACAGCGTTACATTTGTGCCAATATGATAAGAAGTTATTGTGCATTTTAACCTCTATACCAGAAAAGAAGTGCGAATTAGCATATAAAGGTTAAAATGCACGATAATATCGGTGCAAATGCACATAAAATACATACGCATTCATGCTGTTACAACAATCAATTGCCACACGTATCTCAGGTGAATGCATACTTGCGTACCAGGTATGTTAATCCCTGCACATGAACCAACAGAAGCACTTAATTGAACCTGTATCCTTCCTGTCCACAAGTACCTAGGTGCCCCTGGAAACAAACTTTGATTCTGCAAACAACTGAAAGGTGTAAAATGTTTGAGATACAAATTCACAAATGTATGACAAATAAATCGTGGGTGAATATTTTTGTAATTGGATTACAACAGCACTGTCTCTTGATGGCGGCTCATTGTCGTTTAGTCTAACATACAAAGTGTTCTTATTTGGGAGCACATTTGAAAATCTCAATAAATGTTGCAATGTCTTCACAGCAAAAACAGGCAATGCATAATGGTAATATAAATATAATATGCCTATGGGGTTGACCTTAAATTAACCATTGAATTACTTCCAGAAGGCTTCACTCTCATAGTCCTACATCAGGGATGTGCAACTTTGGTCCGCAGTTGGTCCCTAAAATTGATTAACAGCTTTGATGAGGCCAGTCAAATTTATTGAGTGGGGGGCAAGTAAGATTTGTTGAACGATTAGCTAGTCTGATATTGGCCCAGCTCATGCAAGCAATATAAAATTGTACTACAACCATTTTTAACTGTATTTATTTTGTAATGTGATATATTTAGAACTGAACCATACAGCTTTCTGTATTTAGGCTGCAGAACATATTAAATCAGCATAAAATAATTCAAATACATAGGCACACATAGGCCTGTATGCTAAAAACAAATTAAACTACTTTTTGAAAATACCGCCAAAATGCTGTACACCACTGTATAATGTAAAAGGCACACAAGGGAGAAAGAGTAAGCACAACGTGAACTATGCAAAGTACACGAGCCATCTAAGTAGGTTTTGGCGATATCTAATTTTGCCACCATAATACTGCCCAAACCTACATCTAACCAAGAGATTTTAAAACACACTTAATACAATGCACAACAGAAAATGGAAAGACGTGTTGAAGACACACATGGATTTTTATCAGTAAAGTTGGAAAGAATGCATTATTAATGCTGAATTCTCATTGCAACCTGATATTGGACTCACTCCTATTGTTACACATTTCTAGCTCCTCCTAGTGGTCACACAACATGATTGGCGCCTCCCAGAAAATGTTGCCCTGGGTAATTCCCCATCTTGTCCTTACCAGGATCCACCACCAGCAGTGACTATTTGGCAATGCTTCTGCCTGCCAGATGGCTAACAACACATGTTAAATAACTCTACACATACTTTGTCCGTTTTTCCACTCACATTTGGGATCCTTAGCCAACCAGTCACAATATTTTGGCTTGCGAAGCAGGTAAAAACTTGTACTTCCCCATTCTGACCACTAACAATCACAAGGCAGGCTCATTTCTTGTTGCCAGTTAATCAAACGTGCACCCCACAGAAACATCCCACTCAATCATTTGGGATGTTGCCCTTCTGCGTACACTCTGTGCATGTTCTGGTGCTGACAACCAGTTCACATTGGTGATTTAATCAAAAATATTAATAAGTAAATTCTGATGTTATTTTTAGAATGCATAGTACACCAATTAGATGCAATAGTTTGGAAACGCTGCGATATTCTCCATACTTTCCTTTTTCCATACTTTTCCGACTTGGACTTGGAAAACACCAGAATTAGATACAACACCATACATTTCAGCAGTGCGTAAGAGCCCTGTACGTGGGAAGTTACTTTGCAGTTTTGATATAAATAATCAGTCCATTCTGTCTGAAAATGAGATGCCAAAATGAGACCAAAAGCTGATCTCAGGGCTCTTTCATTGTCTGCATACCAAACAGTCAATTTACACAATATGCTGAAGTCAAAGGTGAGACAGTAGGTAGAGTCACGGGTGGAGATGTAGAGAAAATGATGGATTTCATGTGTAACCAGCCTGCCAGCTGAACATTTTCCTCTACCTTGATAAAGGATTTCAAATTAAAAGTTTGGAGTAAAATGCTACTGTTTGGATATCATTTTGATAGTACATTTAGTGACGTTATAGTGAATAATGCATTATAAACATGGCTATAAATATTTATAAGAAGGCATAACTCATTACAGCCATGTTTATTATGCATTTTGAATGCTTTATAAAGCTCTCATCTATAATGCACTATAGATACCTTCATAATGCAGTACAAAGCGTTCATAATTCTTATACCAACCATTATAATACATTATGAAGGCATCTATAGTGCATTATAGGTGAGAGCTTCATTGCAGCTTATGAAGTATTATAATCAACACTCTAATGCCTTATTACTGACAATATAAGATACTGTAATGCTTTATTAACTCCTATACCGACCGTTATACTGCATTACGGAGGAACCTATAATGCACTATAAATGACAGCTTTAAGTAAAGAGCTACTGAAATTTCTTTTCTTGTCACACTTATTTCCTATTGGCTAATTGCAGAACATGAAAGTGTTAACAGACAGAAAGGTAGTGTTATATCAACCTCAGGATACAGCTTGATTCCTATGGCAGATGGACAGGCCTCCTGCCACTCTTTTCTTTGGAAAACCTCCACACTTACTCTTACATCTAGGATATTGACATTTTACAAGTGACAGGTAGATTGTGCTGATGTCTTTTAAAGCATACATTCAAAAATCTATTCACTAATGATCCTCCATATTTGAAAAAACAAGGGTCATTAGTTGCCACTACCAACGCCCCATTTTTCTGTGCGTAAAGCACCGGATATTTGCTTTTTCATTTGCAATGTTTCCATTCTGCTGTCATGCACAAATGCACGGGACAGTACTAAGTAAATAGCACACAGCTGCGCCTGTTAGCTCAAGAAGCTGAACATCTGTGGGAAGGTGTATCATTACAGTGGTGCACTGCCTAATCGCAAGCATTCGCTTGGGGAAGGAGAGGCACTCATTATACATACTGCAGATGCACACACACAAAAACATAAACCATAAATCATAAACAGAGACAAATAAACTGACTAAAGTGGAGGTGTCTGAAAATAACGAATCCTGTATTCAAATTCAGAAACACAAAATTTATTTTTATACACCTGCAAAATGTCACAACAGAAAACATCTCCTATTAGACAGACTTTATTCTTCTCTTACTGTGTACATAAGAAATTTACAAACGAGAGGAGGCCATTCGGCCCATCAAGCTCGTTTGGGGAGAACCTAACTAATAGCTCA